>PVJX010004663.1:0-92381 GCA_004027295.1 Dolichotis patagonum
AAAAAAAAAAAACTACTCCCTATGATCTCAGAGGAACCAGGGTTTTCATTTCTTTATTCCTTATTCATTTGTTCCTATTCTATTTATTCCTTCATTTGATTTAAAATGCAAGTTTATCGCTGTTTTAGTTGTACCGGTAATCGTTGAAATGCTTTTACCTGTCACAAACCAAAAGCCCAGAGTCCCTAAGAAATAGCTGTCTCTGAACCAAAACTCTTAACAGCATAATTCAGGTAATCTACTTTATGCCTTTTGTAATATACTCAAAGAAGACCAGTTGCATTTGAGGTGGCAGTATTATTTAAATAAAGTAGATATTAGATCAGTTTTTAAAGTACTATTTGTAATTTTAGAGGGTTTTAAAGAATCTTATAATTCCCAACCCCAAGTGAGTAAGTGAACACCAGGCACAGCAGTGTGCATTTCTAGTCCCAGCTCGCAGCTCCTCAGGAGCCTGAGTCAGGAAGATCTTGAGCTCAGGAATTTGGGGCCTCCCTGGGAAGGTAGTGATTCTGTATTTTAAGGGTTAAAAAAAAGCAAAATTGAGTATGGTGCTGTAGTTGATTTTAGACTTACAAAATTATCTCTGTCTATAAATAGTAATACTATATTTAAAAGAACTTTAAAACTTGGAAAAATTTTGCTTATGAGGTTAAGAATTTAAAGATGCTTGAAGCAGAGCATCATGGTGCATGCCTATAATTCCAGCACTCTGGGAGCCAGAGGTAGAAGGATCATGAGTTCAAGCCCAGCCCAGGAAATTTAGCAACTTAGCGAGACTCTGTTTCAAAATGGTAAAAAAAAAAAAAAAAAAAAAGGTGAGCCTGTGGCTGTGCAAAGGCTCTAACTTTAATCTCCAATACTGCAAAAAATGAATGAACAAATAAATAAAATAAAGTACTTCAAAGAAAATAGAATGTATCTGTTATAGGGTATATCTAATGTCCCACAAAAGCCTAATGTGCACATGGGTAAGGCTTTTGGGAAGTGGCTGGATCATGGCGTGAGATACTGGATTATGGGCGTGTGGTAAGTAGATCAGTCCACTGACTGGGTTAGTGCAGTCGTGGGTGAGGGAATTACTGAAAACCGAATCCCCACCCTGCGTGTGGGCGTCACCAACCAATAGGCCTGTAGCCTGGAGGGAATATAAAGGAAAAGAAGGAAGGCAGGCTTTCTGCTTTCTGTCACCTGCCTCGCCTGCTGCCCACTGTTTCTCCTCTGCCCCTACCATGCCACAGTGGGTCGGAGCCAGCTAGCTATGGACCAAAACTTCTACAAACTGAGCTAAAATCAGCCTTTCCTCCTTTAACTTGGGGTGTCAGGTGGTTTGTCCCAGCAATGAGAAAGGGAATTCTGAATTTATAAATAAATTTAAGGTTTAAAGAGAGTCAGTTAGATTGGAAATAGGTTTGATTGATTAAAAGTTAAGTGGAATTGATTCAATATTAATCAGGTAATTTTTAATATTTTCTAGGTATACCCATAGTATCATTTATCAGTATTTTAATTCAATTGTAATTGAAACCCAATTTCTTCAGTTGTCATTTTAAGATATGGAATATTAATTTTTAAAAACTCATGCAGTCTTTTTTAAGTTTAAATGCTACACAGCAATTAAAAATATGTATCACTGAGATCCATTGTTAAATCAGATTAGATAATAAAAGTAAAAGATATCTATGATTTTCTTCTAAATGAATATGTTAATCTTTTGTTTATATACAATAGCCAGCCTGTCACAAATCTTCTTGAACTGCATTCTTCTTTCTTTTTTGTTTTTTTTTTTTTTTGGTACTGGGGATCGAACTCACGACCTCGCGCTTGCCAGGCAGGCGCTTAAGCCACTGAGCCAAATCCCCAGCCCTTTGAACTGTGTTCTTGACAGTTGGCTATTTTCTTTAAATCACCACAGAACTCACAGAAATGAAACAGCATTCTATGGGGTTTTCCTTTCTCTACTCTACAGCCACAGCTGTCACTCAAAACAGCGACAGAAACAAACTTAAACCTTCCTGTGACTTCTCAACTTTCTCATGATGAAATCTCAAATCCTACAAAATACCCCTGCCTACCCTTTAAGCTCAGGAACCCAGTCTTCCTTTGTTCACTATGTTCTAGCCCTGTGAATCTTTTAGCCCTACCGGAGCTCCAGGCTGCTTCCTTTTGGGGGCTTCAGTAAGGCCATCTGGTCTGCTTGGACAGCATTCTCTAGCATTCAGTTTTAATTCTTAGAAAACACTTAACAGAAATTATCGTTATGTCTTGGTTTTTGGTTATTCAGGCAAACCTAACCCATCCCCGCTGAGATATATTTTAGCTGCTCATTGTCTTTTACTATTATAAACAATGGCTCAATTAACAGCTTTGTACATTATAATATATGACAACAGAAGCCTTCAGTGCCATACTAGTATTCCCTTGGCACTGGGTGTTTCCTTAAGCATGACGATCTCTTCACTGCAGGCACCTGTGGCCTTAGGTTCCCCAGTGGAAGAGAGTTGAGTCCTCACAAGGGTAGGACATTAGCAACCCTTTTTGCCAATAGCTGAAATACCCATGACAAGGAGGAGCTGGAGAATGACTACCCCATTCTTTGGGTAAGACATTTGGGAGGCAAATGTTTCATTGACTCCTTGTATAGAACTGAGCCCCAATGGCCCATAGCAACAGACTGTTAATTAATTTTCCACCCTGAACAGCCTTCCTTCCTTTCCCTGTCTCATTTCACCCCTGTGATTCTTGGTCTTGGTCCAAATAAACCATTTATACGCAGTGCTTCCTCTCAGGAAGAAACCCAAACTAAAACACTGTATTTGCCTACTTAGAGCCATTCAATAAATTACCAATATAGAATTGCCAGTTCAAGGGGTAAACATTTAAAATTTTGATAATAATGTCAAGTGGCTCTCCAAAATAGTTGATATTGCAACAGCAAACAGAAACACCAAAACAACACCCAGGATTTGAAAGCAGATTTATCTAATGTTGGACGGGCATTGACAGGGAATCGATTGCCCCTCAAAATATCAGGTTTTGAAAGCCCAGGGAGGGAGGTTTGGGGGGGGGTTGCAAAGCAGAGGTACAGAGGCTGAGTACTTGGTTTTGATTGGTTCTTAGAATATATGAAACATAGCGACCAGCTATGCATCATAGTGATTGGCCATTTCTAAGAAACAGAAGCGACTGGAACTGCAACAGAAACTGTCTCGTGGACAACTGAAGTATGCTGGCTGGGGGAGTCCATTTTCGGCTACAGTATAAAGAATGCGTATTTAGCAAGGGCCACTTAATTTTTTTATTATTTATTTATTTATTTATTTATTGGTACCAGGGATCAAACTCATGACCTCGCACTTGCCAGGTAAGCACTTGGGTCGCTAAGCTAAATCCCTGGCTCCCATTTAAAATTTTTAACATATATATTACTCTAGTTTGTAGACAATTTGAGATAATATTTCTAGAGGTGAGCTACTCTTAGCCAACCTATTTATTAACTAGCATATTTGGTAACTTGCTAAGAGAATGAAAACAATGGAGTCAGGTAAACTCAGAAACTCACATCTCACTTTTAAATTTATGTGTTAATCTTATTTGTTAGTTATGTAACCTTGGCAAGTAATTAACATTTCTGAGTATCATTTTCTTTGTCTAAAGCAAATATGAATGCTCATAGACTTTCTTTTTTTTAAGGGATAAATGTGATGATACATTAAAAAAAGAAAACATAAAAGAAACTTACCATAGTGGCTGGCAAGTTATAAGAACACAAAATGATACTTATTATTGTTACTGTAGAGAAAAAATGACAGTCACATTCATATCCAAGAAAATACCCAAGTGTCATTGAATTAAATTCCCTAACCTACACTATTACTATACAGATCAAATGACAGGAAAGCTAAAAAATGCTGAAAAATGTGTTGCTACCTGTTCTCCACCAATTGGTTAGAGCCTCATTTTTTAAAAAGCTGGCTAGCTGTGTGTTGCTCTTCTTGTTCTCTCTAAAGACCAACATTGTGAGTTTAAACTGTAGTCAGTGTGAAACTGCCACTTCTCCCATTCTGCTTGCAGTTGCCCCACTGTCCTCTCTTTCTCTTTCTTTCTTTCTTTCTTTCTTTCTTTCTTTCTTTCTTTCTTTCTTTCTTTCCTTCTTTCACTATCTATCTAGTTAGAGATGGAGTCTTTCTTCGTTTCTCAGGTTGGTCTCTGAGACCAACCTGTAATGATCCCTGACCCTCCCGCTTCAGCCTCCTGCGTAGCTTTAATTACAGGTGTACACCGGTGTGACTAGCTTTGGATCCCCCCCAATCAGTGTCCATTTGGATAATGGTTTGTACCACACACCGTCAGATCAGGGACAGAAATTTAGTTTTGAACTGAATAGTTTCTTTTTTCAAATATTGTTATTTTGAAATAGATTTTCATGGACCATT
The DNA here is from genome assembly GCA_004027295.1 of Dolichotis patagonum. NCBI lineage: Eukaryota > Metazoa > Chordata > Mammalia > Rodentia > Caviidae > Dolichotis > Dolichotis patagonum. The sequence continues at coordinate 4,437 of PVJX010004663.1, forward strand.
GCATTTTTATATGCTTATTACTATCATTTTATTCATTCCTTCTTCTGATTTTTATTGAATCCCTATGATGAAATTAGCAACTGCTACTATGGTGAACAAGACATAGTTTCATGGCGTTACAACCTTGAAAATACACAAATAGTATTTGTGCTTTTTCCAGCAGTGGTGGTGCTTGCCTTTAATCCCAGCACTTGAGAGGCTGATGCAGGGTGGCTGTGAGTTCAAGGCAGCCTGGGCTCCACAGTGAGTTCAAAGCTAGCCTGGACTATATAGTGAGATCCTGTCTCAATCAATCAATCAATCAATCAATCAATAAAATTGTGCTTTTGCAAGACTCTTAATAGGAATGAACTTACAAATCAGAAAATTTTGTTTTACACGCTCTCTCCAGATTTTTCATTTTAAAAATGCAATCACTTTTGCTAAGGAGAGGTACAAAGGATCACAAGTTTCCCAACTGCCCTCTCCGAAAGAAGAGGAAGAAGTAAAAGATTTCTACTTTATTTAGAACCAGTCCCATCAGTTACATGATCTAATTAAATCGCATCAATATATGAGAAAGATGCTCTTGTAGGAAAAAGAATTGAGATGCAGAGAGGGAAGTAGTTTTGTGGAAGTCTGTCAGTAACGCATTGCCATCACTGTGATGAGGGCACAGCGTTTCCTGCTTGTTGCTTAGAGGCGGCTGGACAGGGTGTGTGATCATGGGTGGGCCCGAAAGAAGGCGGGCTGCCTGCTTGGCGCTTTGTATTTCCCTTCGTGCTGTACGATATACTTGTTCACATATATTCAGTTAGTATTCGTTCTTGCCTTCCTTCTCTACAAGAACGTGAGTTCCAGGAAATTAGGAAACGTGTTTGCATGTCATTAACCTTTGCGTCTCCATGATCTAACACCATGCTTACAACGCAGTTGTAGGAATTTGAGAAACGTTCAGCTGAGTTGAGACGGCTCTTGAAAACTGTATGGAAGCACGATTTAAAGCGAACAAGAGAAGAGCGCTCCAGCTGAAGGCAAGGGCGGAGGCAAAGGCGCAGAAGTAACCCTGACTGGCGTGGGGGGTGGAGGCAGCCTCAGTCGAGCAGGGCAGAAAATCTGAAGAACTGACGCCAGGGGCGGTGCAGTCTGGGGTGGGGGCGGGGAGCCTGTGATCTGGGAAGGAAGATCACCGGTCACAACAGGTAACCTGATATTAGAGGCCTCTTAGAAGAACGGGGGCCCGGTAGTCACAACAAGCCTGGAAACCGAAGCGGCTGGAGGAGTCCTAGAGACAAGTGCAGCACTTCGTGCGCAGCCAGCCCAGAGGAGCTCTGGTGCAGCCTTCGCCTTCTCGGTGCTGCTAGACTGCATTCCAGAGCGCACTTAATGATCCTCACACTCCGTTTGATCCCAGCTATATCTCTAGAGAGGCCCAAGGAAACATCGCGAGTGCTTGGGGTAGCCAAATTAGAAAGCACTTCTTTCCTTCTTTTCTTCCCCACTGAATCATGACTCCCATTGGCTGAAGGGCCGCATTCTCCTGCCTGCTGGAGTCACTCACAGGGAGACTCAAGGACTGGTGAACAACGAAATTTCAGTTTCTCACCATACAAAGAAAAGGCTAGGTGTGGTGGCACATGGCTGTAACCCTAGCACTTCTTGAGGCTGAAGCAGAACAGTCACAGATTCCTGCCAGCCTGGCCAATGTAGTGAGTTTTGGAGACCTTGTCTCAAAAAAAAAAAAAAATTTTTTTTTTAAAGGCTAGAAATGTATCTCAGTGCAGAAGTCCTGGGTTTTCTACATATTACTGGGAGAAAATAATAATAATAACAATAATAATAAAGACTTAATTTTAAGAAGCTGATGGGGAGTTTTCCACATGCTGGAACCTGGGTTTTAATCACAAGGAGGCCTTAGGATTTGGCTGCAATTGAGCGTGGAATTTTCAGGAGTTAAGGAAATACCTTGTCCCAAGTATCATCTTTAAATAAAAGTATATGAATCCCTCTAGTGAGCTACTTCAGGGGTGAAAGACTAATTCCAGATAAGAGATCTCAAATGTTGAAAGCTACCTTGCTCACAGAGGACCTTTCAAGGTGAAGGAGAACAGACCTAAACCACCGCCTGGTGATCTTGGTCCCTAGAGACTGGGAGGGGAATTTTCTGGGATTATTGTCTTTAAATAGATAGTCTGTTCTGGGCAATTTTAGGTTTTTACTTGCATGAAACCTGAGCAGTTTAGTTTACAAAGGGATTTTGCCCATAACTGTTCACTCGATCCTCACATAGGTCTGTGTGACCCATGTACTATTTAATAGATGAGAGGTTAGAAATTCAATGAGACTTAGACAACTGGAGAGGAAGTTTCGGGATTGGAACTAGAATTCAGTTTGTCCTTTCCCTAGTGCAATAGAGCAGTTTTTCCTTCCCTAAACATGTATTTGAAAATGTCTTTATGGTTATTTCTCATTAGTAGATTCAAATCAGAGCCTCAGACCTATCATCTTCGAATAACGGCAAACATAAGGTGAGGCTGACCATGACCCAGGTGCTAAGTTACATTCTGAAAAATACAGAGATAAATAAATTATAGACTTTACCCTTCTGGTCCCAGAATTGCATGTAGTGTGGTAAGAGCTAAATATTCAACTAAAGTTGGATATAGAGTTGAACAAAGACCAATTTACAGTGAGCATGGTCTCATGGCCTAAAGGTAGTCCTAGTTTCTTGGGAGGCTGAAGCAGAAGGATGTTTTGAGCCCAGGGGTTAAGGGCAACTTGGGCAAACTAGACTTTGGGAAGGAAGCAAGGAAGGGAGGTAGGGAAGGAAGGAAGGAAGGGAGGGAGGAAGGAAGGAAGTGAGGGAAGAAGGAAGGAAGGAAGGATAGAAGAAAGAAAAATCAATTCTTGTAGTGACTAGAGAGTAGGCTCTGGGAAAAAGTAATGATTAAAGCTTTAGCTGTGTATATGTGTAATAACTGTATTATCTCACTAGTGTGAGAAGCTGAAAGAAACAACATATGTATATGGATAAATATGTATATAAAAACATAGTTAAGATAGTTATACTACTGATTTCTCTGAGTTCACTGAAGAGAAAAATTTGTGCTGATATTTGGACGATTGAATGCAGATGTGCTGTGGTGAATGATTTGGGAATGACAATACGTAATGTGTGTACCATTGTTGTCCCCTGATTGACATATTTTGAAATTTTGTTTTATTTTTTTCTCTTTGAAATAAAATGGATATTTAAAAAATTTAGCTGTGTAAAAGTTAGGAGTGTGACTGGTGGACGAGGCTGAAAGAGTAGCTCATGCAAACATATGAAATGTGAAGTGGCATGATCTCATGAGGAGAGAGAGAGACTGACTTCCTGCTCTTTCAATCAGCATTACCCACTTGTGCAGTTTGCAGCCAGATACTATTCATTTGTTTTTCATTCATTTAGCAAATATTTATTGTGCCTCTGCTATATAAGGAACTATTCTAGGGGCTGGAATTACAATAAAGTAAGTAAAGTCCTTGCCCTTAAAAAAGCCTTGTGGGAGGAAATGAGCTATAAAAAATACATTAGGAGGTGATAAGGGTAAACAGGTGTGTAACACTGCACGGAAAATCAGCTCCAGAAATACATTATTTAAGATTAATTTGGCTATATGTAACAAAAATCCAATGTAACAGAGACTTACACAATATTTGGTTTATTTATCATGTAAAAGAAGGCAGTCACGGCAAGTTATTAAGTTGTCAGAGCCCAAAACTCTTTTAAGTCTTTATTCCACTCACCTTGGGGTGAGTGCTGGAGCTCCAGGGATTATAGCAGCATCTACATAGCAAGAAGGAGGAAAGAAGAACGGGCTTTTTACAGTATAATATATATAAAAAACCAGACCCAGTTTCTACTTACTTGTTGTCCTTCCTAGTTACTAGGGAGACTTGAGAAATAGGCTTTTGGAAGTTTGGTTGTTGTTTACTTTTAGAGCTGTGTAGCAATAAAGTGAGCGTTCTGTTTTCATCTCTCTCTCTCTCTCTCTCTGTTCTTTTTTGTTTTTGTCTTTTTTTTTTTTTTGGTACCAGGGATCGAACTCATGACATTGTGCTTGCCAGGCAGGCACTTAAGCCACTGAGCTAAATCCCTGGCCCTCTCTCTGCTGTTGTTGTTGTTGTTGTTTCATAAGACAGGTTCTCACTATGTAGGTCACACTGCCTTGAACTCAATATGTAATCCAGGCTGGTTTCAAACTCGTACTGATCCTCAGCCTCAGCCTCCCAAATGCTGGGATTATGCGTGTGCCCCACCACACCCTGCTCATTGTTTCTGAAGAAGTGAAAGATGAATATTTGAAAGTGTAATAATAGTCAAGATCCCAAGAGGTAAACAGCTGGTACACTCAAAAGTAGGGAAGGTTTATTTGCAAATGAACTATTGTAAAGTGTGTGTCAGAGTCTCACAAAGCATAGGGCAGTGGTTTGGGGCTAGTGGTGGTTACTGTTAAGAACTTAAGGTCCAGAGGGGCAGGGGAGTGAGGGTTTCGGAAAGATAGAAATGTACATTTGGTTGCCTCAAGAGGGACTCAGACTTTGGCTGAAGGACTCAAAGCCAATCAGAAGTAGCTGTTTAGGGAAGAACCAAAGGGACTAAACACCCTGACTTCCTTCTGCTCCCACCAAGGCTTTCCTTTATTCTATCCTAATTGGAAGACAGAAGGCTGGAAAGTCCCATTGTGAGCTGAGAGAAGAGGGAAGCATGGATCTAGAGGCACAAACTCTAAACATGTGGCTCAGGAGGTGATAAACAGTGTCAGCTGCAGGGACATGTCTGGAAAGGCCAGATTCTCCTTCTCCCCTCTTGTTTTGCACCTCGTCCTTTTTCTCTTACAAATTTTCTTCCTGCTTATTTCTTCTTTCTTGCTCCTATATCTTCTCCTTGTCCTCTCTGAAACTGCTCTTGTAACTCTTCCAGATTCAGAGTCTATCCTCTGAAGAGGCAACATTTCTTAAGATCATACCCAGTTTCTAGATCTAGACCACACTGCCTTATTGTAAAACTGTCTTCAGGGAGTACACTCCTACTCCTGTTTCTGTCTCAGGAACAGGATAATACAAACTTCACAGAAATTCACAAAATCTTAAGTATCGAGCGTTCATGAATAATGATGAAAATTTGCTTTAAGGATCATTTCCAAATATGCGTAATTTCAGAAATTATTGTCGTCCATTTTTGACTTGCCATTTTTTTTCTTACTTTGCTATTGATTGGCATATCCTGCTGTTCTCTCTCTGGAATAATTTAATTACAGTTGCCAACTAATAATTAAAAAAAGCTTCCTCAAGCTTAACAATCGCTGCCTTGATGTTCCTAGGTGAGGGTACACATGATTAATTTAATAAATAAACCCTGGGAACAATGTAGTCAACCTTGGCATAGTATCTCATTATCAGATAACATCACTGAATGTGGAATAACCGCAAACCCTGGAAGAAAAACCTTGGATTCTAAGCAAGGATCAAGCATTTATGAGTTTCTTCCTTTGTGGCTTGTTTTTATGGGTAGTCTATGTAGTTGATAGCTACCCACTACCTAAACTGCTGATATTTTTCTTAAAAACAAAATGTTTTGTTAAAAATTTTAATAAATCCTGAGATCACAATTATTCTATTTCTATGGCAAAACCACCATTAACAGTTTAATGTGTTTGTGCTTAGAACAGAATTAGTAGAATTAATTTCAACATAATAGTAGCCACTTCCTATGTGACCTTATTTGATTTTATTATTATTTTGTTTTGTTTTTGTGTTTGAGACAGGGTCTTGCTATGTAGTTCAGGCTGGCTTGGTCTCACTATGTAGCCTAGGATGGCCTCAAACTCACAGCGATCCTCTGCTTCAGCCTCCTGAGTGCTAGAATTGCAAGCGTGAACCGCGTCATGCCCAGCTTCTATGTGACTTTAGACAAGTTACTTTGATTCATAAACCTCATTTCCTCCACTGTAAATTAGAAATTAAAGCACCTCTACTCTGCTGAAGATTGTAAGGATTAACGGAGGTGACATGTATAAAACTGGGGCAATAATGCCTAGTATTTAGTACACTCAAGAAATGACTGGAGGTGGCATGGTGGGACATGCCTGTAATCCCAGCACTCAGGAGGCTGAGGCATGAAGATTGCTGTGAGTTTGAGGCCAACCTGTGCTACATAGTGAGACCCTGTCAAAAGAAAGAATGAAAGAAAGAAAGAAAGAAAGAAAGAAAGAAAGAAAGGGGATTTTTTTTCATTTATTCTTCATGAAAATATTATTTGACCTCAAAATCTTTAAGTACATTTCCTTCTGCCAGATCTGGACACGTAGACTTTAAGATCCTGGAAGAAGGGTCTGGGGATTTAGCTCAGTGGCATAAGCACCTCCCTTGTAAGCATGCCGTTGTGAGTTCAATCCCTGGTACTGATTAAAAAAAAAAAAGATTCCGGAAGAAATTATTGACCAACATTAATACTAAATTAAAAGTTCATATAGGTTTTCCTTCTTATTACCACAGTACCAGGAAAATTATAGGTACTTAAATTTCTGTTGGAAGAACAGATAAGTAAATAAGTGCGTGATTAACTGAATTTTTTCTTCTTTGAAGCCCCATAGTATTTGTTTCTCTTTCTTTTTACTATTGTTTAGTTTTAGAAAACTTTCAGGTTAGCAGAAAATTAAGCTGCTCCCTGCTCTACATGTGCATAGTCTCCCTCAGGAGCTATGTCTCCCGGCAGAGGTGCCTTTGTTACAGTTGTTGACCCTACATTGACACATCATAATCACAAAGTCCACAATTTACATTGGGGTTCCCCTTGGTGCTGTACGTTCTATGAGCCTGGAAAATGTAAAGTGATGTTTATTAATCATTATTGTACCAAAGTAGTTTCACTTTCCTAAAAATCCTCTGTGCTTAATCCAGTCATTTTCTCTCCCACAACCTCTGACAACCACTGATCTACTATCTGTATTGGTTTGCCTTTTCTAGAATCTCACAAAGTTGGAATCATAAATGGGCAGCTTTTCAAGACTGGCTTTTTTCACTTAGTAACATGCACTTAAGATTCTTCCATGTCTTTTGTGGCTGAATAGCTCATTTCTTTTTTGGAGTTGACCAAATAGACCACCACTTATTTATCATCTGTCTATTTTACTGATGGACATCTTTGTTGCTGCCAAGTTTTGGCACTTATGAATAAATCTGCTATAAACACTCAAGTTTAAGTTTTTGTTGGACATAAGTTTTTAGCTCCTTTGGATAAATACCAAAGAATATGATTTCTGGGTTGTACGGTAAGAGTGTATTTAGTTTTTTTAAAAAAACTGACGTTCTGTCTTTCAAAGTGGCTGTGCCATTTCCCATTCCTATCAGCAAAGAATGAAAGAACTGTCATTACTCATCCTTGCCAGCATTTAATGTCCATGTTCTGGATTTTGGTCATTCAGATAGATGTATGGTTGTATCTTAGTGTTGTTATAATTTGCATTTCCCTCATGACATTTGACATCTGTTTTATATGTTTTATATTTCTTTTTGAATACACTGTACCTTTTGCTTTACCTCTTAGTCTTGGTATTTGTGGACATGCCTTATCCTTGCTAGAAATCTCACCCTAAAACCTCCTCTTATATAGGCATACTTCAGCTTATTGCACATCACTACAAACTATTTGTCTAAAATTCTCCAGGTTAGTTTTCATTAGATTTTTATAGTATATATAAATCATACTAATTTTATTTTTTACTGTTACTTTTTTTCTAGCTTTATGGATATATATTTGAAAAGTAAAAATTGCATGTACTTAAAATGTATAATGTGATACTTTTACACATACATTGTAAATGATTACTACAATTAACCTAATAACATATCTATGATCTTACCTAGTTACTGTTTTTTCTCTTTTTTGATGCCAAAATATTTAAGGTCTACTCTCTTAATAAGCTTAATTTTTATTGCACAGTGTTATCAACTATAGTCACCATGTATATATTAAATCGCTAGAACTTATTTATTGTTGGAGACCACTATGAAGCAGCTCTGAGCAGAATTTAAAATTAACTAATTGGCTTTCTATGTTTATCTGTGAGTCTGTCCTTAGCCTAGGCCCCTCTCCTGGCGATGGGAGCTGATTCATAGTAAGTGAACCTCTATGAATCACTGGTCCAGACTGAGGCATGTAGTGGCCTGTGAGGCCAGAGATATCGCAAAGGGCACGATAAGGACACAGCTGCAGACACTTGGCTCAAACATCAATTAAGTAGATACAGACTGCAGCTGCAGAAATTACTCCTACACTCTTAGTCCTACCATGTCTTCATGATAAGACAGTTCTGCTAAACTGACATGATTCATTGCGTGGAGAAAACCTTGAAGTGACTCCCAAGGTCCTAATCATTTCCTGTACTTTCCTCAGTTTCCCCGCCCTTTGTTGTTGGACCTAATAAAAATGGGTGGCCCAGAGAAGTCTTTGTCTTAGCCCTCAGAATCTCGAGCTCAACTAAAGGGTTTTGACCCCCCTGGAGCCCTACAATCATACCACTTGTCTCATTTTATTCAAGCCTTTGCCATATACTCATTTAGGAGATTGGGGATCTAGGTCAGGACCCGATAATTTATCATGCATAAATAAAACTGTTCTTATTGATGAACATCTTGTGATTTTTTTTCCTACCCCCAGCTCCTGGCACCCTCATTCTACTCTCTCCTATGAGTTTGGTCTTTTACACTCTACCTACAAGTGAGATCATGCAATGTTAGTCTTTTTATGCCTGGTTTATTTCACCTAGCATAATGTCCTCCAGGTTTATCCATGTTCTTGCAAATGACATAATTTCCTTTATTTTATTTATTATTATTGTTGTTGTTGTTTCAGTGATTGAACTCATGACCCTGTGCTTGCCAGGCAGATACTTGTGCCTGCTGAGCTAAATCCCCAGCCCCAATTTCCTTCACTTTAAAGGCTGAATAATGTTGTGTTTGTTTGTTTGTTTATTGACAGGGTCTCCCTATGTAGTTCAGGCTGGCCTTGAACTAACTGTGGAGACCAGGCTGCCCTTGCACTCACAATGATCCTCCAATCTCAACTTCCCAAGTACTGGAATTACATGTGTGTAACATCCCACCCAGCTCTGTTATATATTCATACCACATTTTTTATTTTAAAGAGAATACCACATTTTTAAATCTGTTCATCTGTTGTTGGACACTCATGTTGGTTACATGCATTAGCTATTGAGAATAATGCTACAATGAATAGGGGTATGTAAATATCTCTTTGACATATTGATTTTATTTCCTTTGGGCATATTCACAGAAATAAAATTGCTACATCCTATTACAGTTTTATTATTTTCTGAGGAACCTCCAGGCTGTTTCTTATAATGGCTATAACAATTTCTTCTCCCACCAACAATATAAAGTGTTCCCTTTTCTCCACATCCTTGCCAACGTTTGTTGGGGCCTAGGAAAGGGGCCTAGGCAGCTATTCTAGCAGTCGTAAGGACGTAACACATTGTGACTTTAGTTTGTGTTTCCCTGATCATTAGTGATGTTGAACATTTCTTTCCATCTACACTGGCTTTCTGTGTGTCTTCTTCTGAGAATTTCTGTTCAGATTATTTGCCCATTTTTCAATCAGAATATTTGCTTGCTATTTAGTTGTGTGGGCTTCTTATAAATCATAGATATTAACTTTTTATCAGCTGTGTGGATTGCAAATATTTCCACCAATTTTCTAGGTCTCTCTCTTTTCACTCTGTTGATTGTTTTCTTTGCTATGTAAAATTTTTTCTTTTCTTTTTTTTGTTTTTTTTTGTTTGTTTTTGGTACTGGGAATTGAACTCAGAACCTTGTGCTTGTCAAGCAGGCACTTATGCTTCTCAGCTATGTACCTGGTCCTATCCAGAAATTTTATAGCTTGATATAATCACATTTGTATATTTTTGTTTTGATTGTCTGTGTTTTTGTGGTCATTCTAAAAATAATTCAACACCCAAAACAATATTAATAACCCCTATCCCTATGTTTTCTTCCAGTGGTTTTACAATTTCAAGTGTGACACTTACGTCTTTATTATGAGTTGATTTTAGTATACAGTGTGAGATAAGGATCCGGTTTCATTTTTCTGTGTATGAATATTCGGTTGCCCTAACACGGTTGAGCCTGTCCTTTCTCGATTATGAGTTCTTGGTACTTTGTCAAAGATCAATTCCCATAAATGCATGAATTTATTTCTATTCTTTATCTTCGATTGTTTTTTCTTTTATATTATTTTTCCTTTTGAGACAGGGTCTTGCTCTGTAATTAGGCTGGCCTTGAATTCACTATGTAGCCCAAGTTGACCTCAAACTCATGGTGATCCTCCTGCCTCAGCCTCTCGAGTGCTGTGATTACAACAATGTGCCACTGTGTCTGGCTGTTCCTTTTTTCTGTATGTCTGTATCTGTTTATGTACTATCATGTTTTCATTATTATACCTTTGTAGTATATTTTGCAATCAGATAGCAGAATATCACTGCTTTGGTGTTTTTAGAAAGGCCACTTTATTCAGATTCATTTGTAGTTCTTTATGAATATTAGGATTTTCTTTTTTATTTCAGTGACAAATGCCATTGAAATTTGGATAGGAATTAGACTGAATCTGTTGCTTTGGGTAGTATGGACATTTTAGACATGTTAATTCTTCTAATTTATGAACATAGAATATCTTATCATTTATTTGATTAATTTCTTTCGTCAACTTTTAAGGATTTTCAGTACACAGGTATTTTATCTCCTTGATTAAATCACTTGTATTTTTTAATGTCATTGTAACTGAGATTTCTTTCTTTCTTTCTTCTTTCCTTCTTTCTTTTTTTGAAACAGGGTCATGCCATGATTTTCAGTACACAGGTATTTTATCTCCTTGATTAAATCACTTGTATTTTTTAATGTCATTGTAACTGAGATTTCTTTCTTTCTTTCTTTCTTCTTTTCTTCTTTCTTTTTTTGAAACAGGGTCTTGCCATGTAGTTTAGGCTGTCCTCGAACTTTCAGTGATCTTTCTACCTCAGGCTCTGGAGTGCTGGGATTACAGGCCTGCCCAACTACTGTATGATAATTTTGCATTCTACAACTTCACTGACTTTATTGTTTTTTTGTTTTTTTGGTTTTTTTTTTTGTACCAAGGATCGAACTCACAACTGCGCTTGCCAGGCAGGTGCTTATGCCACTGAGCTAAATCCCCAACCCCTAAGTTTTTTGAAAAAAGTCTTTATGGATTTCTATATATAAGATCGTGCTGTCAACAAAAATTATTTTACTTCTTTTCCTATAAGTATGCATCTTTATTTGTTTTTCTTGTCTAATTGCTCTGGACTTCCAAGACATCCATTATTATATTACACTTTCACATGTTTTTATGTTGTTAGCATGTTTTCATTGTAACTTGAAGAACTCCCTTTAGTTCTTCTTGGAATTGTTCCATTCTATTATTGTTTTATTCAACTCTGGGGTTTCTGTTTGGTTCCTTTTTATGGCTGTGTGTGTGTTGGGGGGAGTTATGATAGGACATTTTGACTCCATGTTTGTATTTTGGTTATCCATAGACTGAGAAATCCCTCTTTGCTCTTAATCCCAGAGAGGTGAGTACATTCTGGTGTCACAGTCTGGCTGTCAGTAATAGTATGGAAAGGGGTGTAGGGCTGTGGCCTGGGGCCATCTCAGCACTGACTCATGAGTACTACTCCCCTCTTCATGGCAGGGAGTTCAAACTACATTATCTACTTGTACTGCTTCAGGGCTTTGATGAAGTCTTCTCACAGACAGATCACTGTGAATCATTGAGCAGTCCATGAACTGCTTGAATTGATAGGATCAGGGCTCCATTTGTGGGGGCCTGTGGCAGTATGGGTGAGACTGCTGACAGCAAGCTGGGAAGGTTTCCCTTGATGAAAGCTTTGGTGAATGTGCTACTCGTAATGCATCCCACAACCAACCAAGCCTACAGCTACTCAGTGGCTGTGGATACCATTGGTGCCATGAGGCCTGGCTCCTCTGGGAGAGACAGTGGGTGGGAGCTGAGGGCAGGAGTGCATGAGTGGATGGGGAGAGGGTGTGGTGGGGTGGCTGGCAAGGCAGTCCCACCCTGGGGCAAGATGACATCTCCCCTGGGGCAAGATGACAATGCTAGGACCTGGACAAGCTGGGGCAGAGATAGTAATGGTGGTAGCAGTTCTTTTTCATGGTTTCTAGCTCTTCACTGAACTTCTAATTTTGTTCCTAAATTGCTTCCCTGGTGTTATTTACTTATCTGTGTTCTCTTGTAATTCCATGTCCACCTTGAATTATTTAGAATTGTCTGCAGCTGGTAGATATCTATTTCTTTAGGGTCAGTAAATGGTTTATTTTGTGCCTTTGACGGATTTCTGAATAAGCATGATTCTGAATGGGCTCTCTGGTGGGATCCATTACCAAGTTTGTTTCTTGAGTCCTTTAGTGGGCTGGTCTAGTGTTCGAGTCTACAAAAGCATACCTAGAACTTGCATCCTTTGGGTATGAGTCCAAGTCCTGGGTCCAAGAGAAACAGTAGAATTCATTGTGTTTCACTGAGTTATTCCTGGAAACTGGGTCGATAGGGGAGAGCTTATGATTCATTTTACAGAGATGGGCTTTTATCTTGTGTCCATGGTGGCCATCTGAAGACCAAGTCCAATGGGTCTGTCCTGAGACTGAGATACTTTTGATGACTGAGTCACACCATTTTATTCAAAGATAAAAGGAAAGAAAAAGAGGAAGAAAAAACCCTCATATTTATACTTTAAATATAAAGTATAAATACTTTATATTTATACTTTATATAAAGTATAAATACTTTAAATAACACTCCATGTTCTTTCCAATTTTTTTAGCTTATGCCATAGGACAAGTCTCAGATTTTTGGCAATCGAGGACTACGTTTTGTATACACAGGTCCTACCTTTTGTCATCAAGGATCTCACACTTTTTTTTTCTTTTTGAGACAGGGTCTCACTATGCAGTTCACGCTGGCCTTGGGCTCACTTTGTAGCCCAGGCTGGTCTCAAACTTGCAACGATCCTACCTCAGCCTCCTGAGTGCTGGAATTATAGGAGTGCGCCACTGCGCCCTGTTTGGATCCCACACTTTAAAAAATGTTAACCAAACTGCATTAGTTCATAATACTTATTAGTTTCATTGTTTTGTAAACAGTTGAGAATCTATAACTGTTCATCATAATCTTGCTCTGTCACATCGAGTTGATCATTATGCTGTATGCCTGATGTTAATATATAAATTATCTGACACAGGTGCCACTAAGGTTGAAAATTGTTCTGAAATGTTCTTTTTCACATTCAGAGATCCCTGAAATATACAGGAATCCTGTGTTGCGAGTTAGTCTTAAGAAGAAAGGACTTGCTAGGCTCAGAAATTTACCCTGAATCCATGCCACTATTATCTTTTTTTTTTTTTTTTTTGGTACCGGGGATCGAACTCATGACCTCACGCTTGCCAGGCAGGCGCTTAAGCCACTGAGCTAAATCCTGGGCCCGTCACTATTATCTTTAAAGTCTAAATAGGCAATATCTAGATTAATGAGAGTTTAGAATCTATTTGTTATTATGCTGTTATTCTAAGCTTGATCCTTACCTTGGGACTTGATAATTTATTCATAAAAACATGGCTTTTGGGGTTTCTTTATTTATAAAGTGTTAATTCTGTTTAAAAATATGGATTCATGGAACAGCTAATGGTTTCACTGTTTGCTTCAAGAAAAGTCAATGGCTTTAATAACTTCAATAGGAAACATCCACATCAGAGGTGTCAACTATATTCCTAGAAAAATCTTTGAATATCCTAATGGAACATTCATAGTATAACCTATTCAGTAGATTGTAAGGTTAGTAATATTCAAGTAGGGTTAAATATAATTGAAGTACAGTGTTTTTACAATTCATATTTTTTATAGAAATCTGAGTCTTGAAACTATTTTGGTATCATTAATTTTGATGGGCAGAATCATAGACTGGCTAGAACTAAATGTCCTCCACTTCTTATCATGACCTCAAATCAGAGCTACTAATGTGACATTCGGAAGACTTACTCTAAATGTTCTAAGTTTGGGACTGCCAGAGCTACTCCTTGTTATTTATTAAGAACACAGAGTGCTTTCAAGTGTTTCCTCACAGTACATCTGGAGCCATAATATAATCAGAAATTTATTTTACAGGTAAGTTGCCTAGAGCCCCACGGTGATAGGGGAAGCATTCCAGCATAGCCTTACAGTTACTGCTATCTCTGAGAGAAGGATAACAGAGGTGATAGCCTGTGTCTAGATGTCCGCACAAAGCCTCATGTGGTCATAGGTGGGGATATTTTAGAGATGCTGGAATTGATTCATGGTACAACACTAGGATTAAGGGCACTAGGATTAAGGATGTGAGTGCTACTTGCCCTAAGTAACCTGGATAAAAGGAGCAGAAAGCCACTGTTAAAATCCCCTGCTTCCTTGCTTCTTCTGTCTTCTGCTTGCCGTGAAACTAGTTCTCCTCTGAAATGCCCCTTTGCGAAGCCACCCTGTTTGGCCAGTTGATTATGAACTGAAACCTCCACAAACTATCAGCTAAATAAACATTTCCTCCTTTAATTTATGGGTGTTGGGTATTTGTTCTCAGCAACAAGGACAGGAAGACACTGGAAATACTTGCTTCTAGATATTTCCTAAATCACTTTCCAGATTGGCTAATCTTGGGGAACTGAATGTTTATGATACCCAGTTTTGTCATCAGAATAAATTAGGTCTATAAATGTTACTTCCTTGTAAGATACTTGTAAGAATTGAATGAGATGAGCGATATTCAAGAGGTTTGACAAGTGAATTATGTCTGAAAAAGACTGCAAGTCCAGAGGAACCTTTAGAAAGAAGTCACCCTCTTTACATTCTGAGGGTGGTTCTTAATACAGTCATTAACCTTAGAGAAAACCAGAACTTCCACAGGAAAAAGTACTTCTGTTCTCTTCTCTCTTCTGCATCAGATCTATCAGACTTTCAGACTGTAAAAATCAAAGAATAAGTGAGTTTTGGGGGACTGTGTGGTGGGTATTCTTTGCTTTGGTCAAAGTTGTTAAAGAAGATTCCTGAACTGAGTGTGGTGGCATATGCCTATAATCTCAGTGCTTTGGGAGGCTGAGACAGGGGAGGACTGGGGATTTAGCTCAGTGGCATAAGCACCTGCCTGGCAAGTGCAAGGTTGTGAGTTCGATACCCTCCATAAAAAATCAAGAGGCGAATTTGGCAATTTAGCAATACCCTGTCTCAAAATTAAAAACTGGAAGGGCTGGCTCTGCAGCTCAGTGTGGATGCCCTGGGTTCATTCTCCAGTACCACACACACACGTGTACAGAAAGGCCCTGGAAGTATTTACTGAGTTCTTACTATGCGCAAGGCATGAATGAAAACAGTATGCTATGACACTGTACTTGATTGTACGGACTCTTCTTATTAACTGTAAGATACTTAGGCAAGTCAGTTTCCTCATCTTAAAACTGAGGTTATAATAGTCTCTGTTATAAGGAATAAATGAGGAAGTCTTGACAAAGTTCTTTTAGTAAACAACATGACATGTAATAATACGTATGTGTTTGCTAAATTTGATTATTTAGTGTTTATTTATGTAAGTCTTGGTCTTTTCCCCCCACTACCTAAGGGATGAATGAACCTTGAAAAGGGAAGGGGAAAATAACATTTCCCTTTATATTAGATCAGGTCCCTGCACCTTTCTTGTCCCACTTTTTTATATAGACATAATCATCTTTGTTTTGCAAGCTATGAAGATGAAACAGAGAAGATAGGTGCATTACTTAGGGTTACATAGAACTGAAGACAGAATTCAAATCTGGTTCAATGGCAAATTCCAGAGCCATATACCTTAATAATTTCTTAGGATATAGAGATGAGGATCCAGTACTTGTTCCATGATCATATTCTGCTGTTGTTTTCTCTTATCAGATGTCTTACAGTGTTTAGCTTAAGATTTGCAAATAATAAAGGACATATATTTTATATTGTGTGGATCAGGAAGACAAAGAGTTCATATTTTCTCAAAGTAAATAAAAATTATGTCAAAACAAATAAAATAAAATAATTAATATTTATATTCCTACTAGGGAAGATAAAGGAAAGAAAGAAGTAAAAAGAGGAAAGAAGAGGAAGGAAAGCTATTTCATTAGCTAGAAAACACTATAAACTTAATTTACAAGACTGATGAACACAAACATGAAGAAAATGTCCTAAGATACATAGGATGAGCTTCTGCCTGGAGGAAACAACGGGTAGTAAACATGTCACAGGCCACCAAAACCAACAGGAGCAGACTTAGATGCAGTGGGCCTAGGAGGCATCTCAAGGAAAGATGATTTTCAGTCCAGATATTTATGTTTTAAAAGCAGTGGACTTAAAGAAAGACTGGGACCTATTTTCATTGCTGGTGACTTCCAGGTAGGTCTGATAAATTGGAAGGTTTCTGAGTTGAGTTTTGAGAAAAATGCTATTCAGTGTATTAGTGATTATTTCATAAGAAACAGGATAATGAGGATAAAAGAGATAAGAAAGATTTGAAATTGTTAAAAGGAAAGAAAAAGGGAGGAGAGAATAGGGTTAATGCAGAATAGTGTCTATATATTTTTGGTACCAGGGATCAAACTCATGACCTCAACCTAGTACTTACCAGGTACGCACTTGAGCCACTGAGCTAAATCCCTGGCCCAATGCAGAATAATATTAAAGGTATAGATTTTTAATAAGCCAGATCATCAGTCAAACCTTTTAACTTATAACCTACTATATGAAGGAGTTATATACTCTCTTAGGATACAGCAGAGTAATAAGATAAGCTACCTTTTGAATGTTTACAAAGCGCCAGGTTACACACTTTAAAAAAGTCTTTATGACTTTCTGAGGTGAGGATTTCATGCCTGAGAGACTAATCACGGCTACCAATAGTTAAAGGCACTCAAGAGTTCCTAGCCCACATCTACCCTTCAATATATACAGAATAAAAGTGCATATACATATGTTTCCAAATATCAAAAGAATATTAAAAAATACATCTACTGCAGAAAAATTGAGAAACATTATTAAAAGGTAAAAATATCTGTCCAACTTTGTCAAAGATTTGCTAAAGAAGTATAAGAAAGAACATGATGAAACTGATTACTAAATAAAAAAATCAAGAAATCCTATGGCATTTTTATCAAAATTCAGTATTTTTTTTTTTTTGTCTTTTTGAGAGAGGGTCTTTCTATGCAGTTCAACTGGCCTTGAGCTCACTTTGTAGCCCAGGCTGATCTCAAACTCACAATGATCCTCCTGCCTCAGTCTCCTAAGTGCTGGGATTACAGGAGTGGGCCACCACACCAGGCTATATCATCCTTTTTTAAAAAAGTGTTTTTGCCGGGCATGGTGGTGCATGCCTGTAATTCCAGCATTTGAGAGGCTGAGGTAAGAGGATTGCTGTGAGTTTGAGGCCATCCCAGGCTATGAAGTAAGTTCAAGGCCAGCCTATACCACAAAGCAAGACTATCTCAAAAAAAAAAAAAAAAGATTTTTTTTTGATTGAAAGAAAAGTTCACTGTCATTTAAATTTATATTTCGCTAATACTACTGAGGTTTTATGGTTTCTCATGGTATTGGCTTCTTTTAGTTTTTATGGTTTTTCATATTTTTAGCATCTCCTTGTGTGTGTGTGTGTGCGCGCACGTCTGTGTATGAAACACACTAATATTTGTTCATCATTTTCTTTTGGGAATGTTTGTTTCTTTCTGATTTGTAAATTATATTAAGAAAATTAACTTTGTTATATATAGAAAACCCTTTTACTACTTTTTCTTGTACACTTTGACAAAAAGAAGCTTTTCATTCTTATGTAAGCAAATCTACAGAACATTTCCTTTATGTTTTTTCTCTTGATTTCTTCCCTTCAACCAGGGCTGCTGCCTCTCAAGATTGACTCTTATCTCCTTTAATGGGCAGGTTTTGAAGGAAGCTGGGGACTTGAGTATCAAGGCAGTGATGAGAGTAATGCAGCCAGAAACAGCAACAAGCCCCAGAGACTGGGAGGCTGAAGTTGGATAACATCAATTTAGAAAAGGCAGACAGGGAAGAGAAAACAGGTTTTTGGGTCTTGAAGTCTGGATCATGAAGCCTGGTATTGTGTTTGTCTGTTTGCTTTTAGTTTGTCTCCATTTCGGTATTGGTATTTTTTACCAAAACAGGAAATAGAGATTTATGCCAGCTTCTCATGAAATGGAATCCCAGGTGGGTAAACAAACTATATAAAGATGTTTGCTAGCAGTTGGGAGCCAGAAGAGCTAGGATGCTGCTGCTGCAATCCAGGTCCCAGGTGATGACACACTGAACTGGAGAAGTGGAATGGAAGAGGCAGTGCCAAGAAATATTTCCGTAGGGAAAACAACAAAAACAAGTAACTACAAGAACCAACCCAAGAAATCTAAGAGGCATATGAGAAAGAGAGGTAAAGATGTTGTTGATGTTTAGAGAAGGAGGTAAGATTTATGTGTTTCCACGATAGCAGCAGGGAAATTTGGAAGGATGAACTGATTTCAAGGGTGTTGCAAAGGGGTAAATCATAGTATTTGTATACCCTGATTTCTGGGTCTCAGTGAAGTATCCATATACATCTATCCCTTGGCTAAGTTGAGAGAGAGGAAACTGAGATGCTTGGTTCTCTCCTCACCCACACATGACTGGAAGTCTTGTGCTTAAAAAACTAAAGAGCTGTTTCCTCAGGGGTGTTTGGCAATTGACCAGCGAATGAGAACATCAAAAGGCATGATTTTGGTAAATGAAAAGCCTCTATGTTGGTGTCAGTGCTTGAAGTGAGATCTTGTCAATAAGATTGCCAGATCCAATATAGACACCAAAATTACATTTGGATTTCAGATAAACAGTGAAGATATGTTTGTTATAAATATACTCCTAAATGTGTGGGATGTATTTACAGCAAAAAATTACTCATTGTTTATCTGAAATTCAGACTTACCTTCCTTGTTCTCTGCCATCCCCCAGCCAAATTTGGTAACCTTTCCTATAAAGAGAGGTTCCAGAAGCCTCCAAGATTATGGCAGTTTGTTCTAGCAGCTGGGAAATGAACAATGGCAGGAAAGGTCAACTTCTCCCTACCTCTCCAAAAAAAAAAAAAAATACCATTAAGCATGAGGAAAAGATGATAAATGTAGTACAGATTAATCTATCAATTTATGTTGCTTATCACCTATATTGCACTGAGGTGGGCACTTTGAGGGCTTTATTCCAGGAGCTTACAGTGAGTTTTAAATTCTCATAAGTCAATAATTCAACAAATATGTGTTATGACCATACTATGTGCTGGGTTCAGCCTATGGCACTAATTATAGATGAAGAGGAGAGTGTCATAGCTCAGAAAAATAGAAGACATTATATTAACTCAGGAAAAGCATTTGGAGAACAGAATGAAATCTAATTGGGGACTAATGGTGCAGCATCTAAGCTTAGTGATGGAGCCACAGAGAAATACTTCCTCTAAGGCCATGCCTTTGCTTAGCTTGAGAAGCTTCCATAGTTCAAGGAAGGTAGCAATCAACTGAAGGTTACACATTAATTAAAGAATAAGGAGTTTGAGCCAAGCCTTGAGTCACTTTAAAGCTATTTCTGTGACACTCCATTGCTGCTGAGAGAGTTCTCATCAGACACGACAATCATTTGCATTAATATGCAGATGAAAAAGTGCTCTCATGAGAGTATCCTCAGAAAAGATGCTGAGCATGTGTTCTTCCCTCAGTTCCCATTCTTTTCCAAGCTTCTGAGCCCTACACAGGGATTTCTTTTATGTATTGTTCTGTTTTTGCCTTTTTTGAGACAGAGATTCACAATGCAGTTCAGGTTGGCCTTGAACTCACTTTGTAGCCCAGGCTGACCTCAGACATGTGGTGATCCTCCTACCTCAGCCTCCCAAGTGCTGAGATTACAGGTGTGAGCCGCCACACCCAGTTAGGATTTTTTCTATGATGAAGGGGAGCACAGATGAATTTTCATGATCACGGTGACAGTGAACAGTTCCTTGCTTGACAGACCTCAAATAACTGACCCAGAACTTCTTCCTGTCCGAGCTCTTCTTTATATCCTCTTATAAACTGAAATGCAGCAGCCCAGCATCTGGTAAGTTTGACTGTGAGGTCCTAGGGCCTCTGTAGCCCATTGATTGGGAAATCTGGCTTCTCACTTTATAGCATTACATCTCCTTTCCTTGGACATGACTATTACAACAGAGACAAAATGATTCACTAATGTTTTTAAGACTATATCATGATTTATAAAGGACTGTAATACACATTATCTCTCTTGCTTCTGAGGAAAACTATCAGGAATTGTTTTTAGATGAAGTATTCAAATCTCAGAGATGATAGGTGATTAGTCCAAGCTCACATTGCCAAAGTGTATTTAGGGTTAAGATTTGAGGTTTAGGTTTTTTCTAGTCTTAAATCATTGACTCTTCCCAAATCACTGCTACTTTGTTTTGTTTTTGTTTTTTTAGAAAATTCTGTGTAAACATACCAATAAAGCTCTGCTTCTGAGGGTCATCTGAGAACATATGTACATGAGAAATTATTGTCAAGGGATGTAGCCTCTAACCCTTGACATTTTTCTGATAATAAAAACTTTTATTTACTGAGCATATTGTATGTACCATGCATCATTGTGCTAAGTAGTTTAAATTTTCACTATAGTGATGTGTATGTATAGATATGTGTAAATATAAATGCACACAGTTCTATGTGTGAGACTTGTTCTGCCTCACATACCAGTAGTTGACTGGGTCAAAATTCTAGCATTTTAGCCTGAGATGATCTATACAGTCACTACTTTAGACATTCAATTTCTCCCTTTGTAGACTATTATTCTTGTCTTTGAGATGCACAAATAGTCATTCAAACATGCTTTCTTTTGTAAATCTTAAAATTTCTAGCCAGGCATGGTGACACACTCCTATAATCCCAGCAATTGGGAGGACAAAGTAGGAGAATTGGGAGTTCGAGACCAGCCTGAGCTCCAAAAAGAGCTCAAGACCATGTAGAACTGCATAATGAAACCCTGTCTCAAAAAGACAAAAAAAAAATTATTTCCTATATGTTTGTTTTGTCGCAGACATAAGGGAACAAAAAGCAAAACTGTGATTTGCAAAATAATTCTAACAGTTGAATTTAATTTTACTAGTTTACCAAGAAAAATTACTACTTTTAAATTTTATTTATTTACTATTTTTTGGTACTGGGGATTGAACCCAAAACCTCACACATCCTGGGTGAGACATTACATCAGAGCCCTCTTTTCTCAATTTCATTTTGGTGTAAGTTCTCACTAAATTGCCCAGGCTGACCTGAAATTTGAAATCCTCCTGCCTCAATCTCTTGAGTAGCTGGGAATACAGGAGTACACCACTATGCCCAGCTGCAAATTCATTTTTAAGGTTATATTTATGTTTCTACTGTAGATAAAAAAATATGTTTGTTTAAACTCAGGTCTCCAAAGCCTATCTATTGATTTGTTCTGTTATGAATAGTCCCTTCTAAAACAATACAAGACCTGATTATCCCCAACAATGTTACATTTCTTCTAGTGCCTACCTTTAATAAAGAAGCTACTACAAGTTCTATATTAGATGTGAAAAACCTACTTTTCTGAACTTCGGTAAAATTTTCAAGATCAACATTGTAAGCAAAGTTCAAATTTCTTCCCCTTCTCCTTCTCCTTCTCCTTCTCCTTCTCCTTCTCCTTCTCCTTCTCCTTCTCCTTCTCCTTCTTCTTCTTCTTCTTCTTCTTCTTCTTCTTCTTCTTCTGTTTTCACCTTTCAGGGAGGAAGGCCTTGTACCACTTTCCTGAACTTTTTTTTTTGGGGGGGGGCTAGGGACCAAATTCATGACTTCGCACTCTTTGCACATACCAGAAAGGCACTGTGCCGATGAGCTATATCCTCATCTTTCCTGAACTTTAAGTTGAAGAAAAGAGTAGCAATGGAGATAGTAAGGACAGGGCAGGAATAGAGGCTGATGAAGCTCTGACTGGGGAGATCCACAGGAGAGCCCTTGTGTGCCTTCCGCTTATTTGAATCACAAATATTTACTGAGCATCTACAATAGCTACTCATTTGCTGTATGGGAACTTTGGCCATCACTTCCTAATATGTGGGAGTAGACTGATAAATTAATAGGTCAACCTAAATTATTCTTTCTATACAAAAATGCCTTCAAGGTTTAAGGTCAGAACTTTTGATCTATAGATTAGGACCACTGGTTTGTTTGTAAATAGTGTATTTTGAGCTTTTACTATTTGTCTGCCTGATGATGTGAAAAATATTTTTAAATTTGTCATGTAAAGCTCTTTCCTCTCTGTCTCTCTTTCTCTGTCTCTCTTTTTCTTTGAGACGGGGTTTCACTTCTCACTATGGGATGGCCTTGGGATGGCCTTGAACTCACCCGAGATCCTCCTGCCTCAGCTTTCCAAATGTTGGGATTACAGGGGAACACCACCACACCTGGCTAAAACTGTTTTCTTGTTTGTGAAATAGAGGCAATAGTAGTAGCTACCTCCTGGATTTATATCAAATGAGAGAATAATAGCTCTACTTTGTTCTTTCTTTTTGGTACTGGGATTGAACTCACAGCCTCATGCTTGCCAGGCAGGCACTGTGCTGCTGAGCTACATCTCCGGCCCAAGAGTTCTACTTTGTTAAGAGCAAACTTTATGCAGGCACCAGTAAACATGGCAACTATTTCATTTAATTCTTGTAAAAACTTTGAGGGAAGTACTCTGTTTAGTTTTACAGATGAGCACTTTGAGGTGCAGACTGATTAAATAGATTGCTCAGGCCCCTAAGGAAAATAAATGACAGAGTTTGGACTCTTATCTGAGTTGATCAGAGGTTAAAAGCTATGTACTAAACTACTGATCCATGATGTCTTCATGGTTTTTTTTTTTTTTTCCTTTTTGCTTTTTGTGAAACAGGGTCTCACTATGCAGTTCAGGCTGGATTTGAGCTCACTTTGTAACCCACATTGGTCTCAAACTTGCAATGACCCTCCTGCCTCAGCATTCCAAGTGCTGGGATTACAGGCATGCACCCCCATGCCAGCAGTGGTTTCATTTTTGACCAAAGAAAACCAGGACTATCTTTTGGAGACATAGAACCTTAAGTGAATACATTTTCACTACATGCTCACTTTGGGCTTTCATTAATTTTTGTTTTTCTTTTTCTGTTGAAAAATAGGTTTTGGAAACCTTTGGAAGGAACCTTAAAAGAGAAAAAAATATTCACCAAAGGCAACATTTATCGGGCTGGGGATTTAGCTCAGTGGCTTAAGTGCCTACCTGGCAAGCACGAGGTCGTGAGTTCGATCCCTGGTACCAAAACAAAACAAAACAAACAAACAAAAACATTTATCCTGAATTTCTGGGTGTGGTGGCGCACACCTGTAATCTCAGCACTCGGGAAGCTGAGGCAGGAGGTTCTTTGCGAGTTCAAGAGCAGCCTGAGCTATAAAGTGAGTTCAAGGCCAGGCCAAACTGCATAGGGAGACCCTGTCTCAAACACAAACACACACACACACACACACACACACACACGCAGACATCCACACTCAAACAAAGAAACATTTATCCTGAATTGAAGGTGAGATGGATGGGAAAGTATTTGTGAAGCTTTTCTATATGCCAATATTATAAGCACATATACGCAGTTTACTGAGTGTGCTGTTGCTGTTGATCTATGAAATTTTTACCACAGCATTGCAAAATGAGGTCACAGAGCCTCAGAGAAGTTGAGTAATTTGCCTAAGGTCACGTGACCAGTTGTTGACACAAACTAGTTTCAGGAGAGCCTGCTTTCAGTCTGTGCTATTTTCATTATATCCTTCAGTTTTGCTCAGGCAATGCTGAGAAAAGAATTCTCTGATATTCCAAGCTGATAAACCCAAAGATTAAGTCCCAATTGACTTCACTCTGATCTTCTGAACAAAATGTGACTTTAAGTACTATTCTGGAAAATTCTCATAACAAAAAAAATGCCTCTTAGCTACAGAAAATCTCTACTTCATTTTGAAGTAGATTGCTACAGAAAGTCTTTACTTCATTTTTCCATGGAACCAAAGCTCCTATAAATGGGGAAAAGATAAAGAGTTGAAGGAAGGAGAGGGAAATAGGAGAAAAAGAAGAATTAAGATATATTATGAACAGGTATTGTTGTAGTTTGGGGTTTGCAAGAACAAGACAATATGGGACACATAATTTATAGTATTATTTTATACTGGTCACCCAAAGAGTCAAATACAAAAGAAAGACTGCAAGAAATCTGTCCACACTCTAAGACTCAAAGAATCCAGCTGATGGCAGTATCCTGCATGAGTTCAGCTGAAGACCTAGAGCCCTTGGTAATGTCTCATGCAAGTCTGTTTCACAGATCTGCGCTGGGAAGGCCCAAAGGTCAGCGGTGGAAGCCAGAAAGTCTATGCCAGTGGGATGAAGAATCTGTGCCAGCAGGTTGAGGGTTCTGTACTGGAGCCACGAAGCTGATGCTCAAAGTAAGGAGCAGAGCTCCCCCAAAGTGAACCACAGCAATTCTCAGCAACAACAAGGTCCCAAGCTCCTCTTATGATGAGAACAAATAAGTTTGTATCAGGAAAGAAGCTCGACAAACTCCTCCAGGAGAGCCCATAGCAACAGGAACCAACAGCACTATGGAGAACCAGCAACATCACACTCTTCCTCTCCAGTTCTTTTTATCTTGGCAACAATTCTCAAGTAGGCCATCTACACTCAGTGCCATGCTGATTCAATTCAGCAGGTATACAAGTTGATCACTAGTTATCAGTTCATCACAGGTACAAATTCCTTATGACAAATGCGATCATTGCATATGGCAAACACGTTTTAAAAAAACAAACAAACTGCATTTTTCCAGAAGTTGGAGGCTTTACAGTGAGTGCAGTGTTTTCATCCCTCAGGGGCAGGTCACTGGAGCTGTGGAGACACATGTTTCTTTGACATGTTCTAAGAGTAATACACTGTGGGCCAATTCCAGGTCTACATAGTCCAAGCTCAATTAGAAACAAGAAGTGTCTAGTGAAGTGTTTCACAGGCTAAACTGCAGGGTCAGGCACAATTTTGCCCCTACCAGATATGAAGAAAGTTTTTAGAATGTTTTGAATTATTCTCCTGTACACTGGAAAATCAAACACTAAAACAACTTCCTTTTGTTTTGTTTTCTTTGAGTCAGGATCTCACTGTGCAGTTCAGGCTGGCTTTGAACTTAGGCTGGCCTCAATCTCACACTGACCTTCCTGTCTCAGCCTTCCAAGTGGTTGGATTACAGGTGTGTGCCACCATGCTCAGCTAAAACAGATTTCTCTTGGATTCTATGATTGTAGTTTTTACATCACCATCAAACTGTTTCCCATAAGGATGGTACCAACTTATACTTTGCTCAATAAAATAATATATAGTCAGATTTTTTGATCTTTGTGAAACTAATGAAAAATTGTATCTTATTTAGTTTTTATGTGTATGTCTATTTTAAGTAGTGTATCTTCCTTGTATATTTAAAAATTACTTATAGATTCTTTAATTCAGAAATATGCCATAAATTAATCTAAATATAGACAAATAAGGAAGCTAGTAGAAGGAAGTATTTAGCATGGAACATGCTGTTAGATGGTTCAGAAGCAACATAAAGACAAGATACCTGCAATAAAGATGAGTCATAAAATTATTTGAGCAAGAGAAGCTGACTCATAGTTAAAAATGTGTTTTGAGAAGCTTTGGACAGTGTAGAAGTGGATTGGAAGTGGTAAGACATTAAAATGGGCAAAAATTTGTTAAAGGTTTGTTACAAATTCTGAACTAAGACATTGCCAGAAAGAAGGAAGTCAATGAAAACCAATTTGAAAAGTGTTGCAGAAGGAGAATCAACAGAACTTGATGACCCAGTAAATGTCAGGAAAGAAAGATATTATTTAGGCAAATGAAATGATTTTTAGAAAAGGAATAAAGATAAGGAATTTGATCTCATTATCAAATATCTACTAAGTAAAGATTTATGATGTATGTTTATATACATATATGAAATTGAATATATTCATATATATATATGTGAAATTGAACAAATGGAAATATATACACATTGCATGTATTCAGTTTTGCAGCATCCATAACAGGAAACCTTAATAATCCATTTAAATATAAAACATCTGACTAGAAAAGTAACATATAAAATAAAAACCTATTGAATTTCTTAGAAGGATTCATATCAGAATTCAAAGTCAGACACATGTAATGCCAGAACCAATGCTCATTTTGGTAGTCTAAGCTAGCTAAACTTAAAGGAAAACTTTTAGGGAGAACAAAATCTTACATCACGCAGGGATGAAACTGCCTGCAACACTTGCCAAGCACTGGGGATTATTCCCTGAGCTCTCATATCATCAGTTTAATTTATATATATGATAATTCTCAAAGGAATCCACTAGACTAGAATCCACTGACTAGAATGATTCTCTTTACAGAGGGAAAAAAAAACAAAAAAAACCCAAGACCAGAAACAAACAAAAACAAAACACCTGTTTTCTTATCTCATTACTTGGCAATTTGTTTGGGAAAAGATGTCAAACTATTAAAAACAGAATCATATTCAAATGTTATCCAAAAATGCTTCATCAAAAAGATAGTATCTTGATGGGAGAGGAGAATAAGAAATTAACAAGAAGCTAGGACCTCCTGTGAGTTAGCACCATACTCGGGCTGACTGGGGGACAGACAGACGCCAGCCTTCTCCTGTGAGTCGGCACCATTCTCAAACTGCAGGGGAGAATAACAAGAAGTCAACAAGCAGCTAAGACCTCTTGTGAGTTGGCACCATGCACAGGCTGACTGAGAGAGAGCCAGACACCAGCCCTCACCAATGAGTCAGTGCCATTTGCAGACTGTGGGGGAGGAAAATAAAAAGTCAACAGGAAGCTAAGGCCTCATATGAGTCAGCGCCATGGGCTGGCTGACTGGGGGAGAGCCAGACACCATCCCCTACCGGCATCCAGGCAGGGAGACCAGAAGAGCCAACATACCACCCTCCCACCCTCCTCATAAGCTGATCTGGAAAAACACAGGCTGTGATGATAATTAATGAGGTAAAATACAACTTAATGCTTGTAGTCTTTAGTGTTTCACTGACTTTGCAGGCGTAAAGCCAGTAGTCTTATAATCTATTAAGAGGATGACAATATGCAATGTAGCATATGTGGGGGATCTCCTACTGAAGGTGGGAGCCATTGCTAATTCCCTATTATTATGTTTTGAAATCCTGTATCATTCTCATTGTTTTATTTGATTGGATTTATTCTGTTTTATCTTGTTTGATTTTATTATATCTAATGGCATGGGCAGCTATTTTGAAGATAACAAGATATATTATGGTAGCCATTTTGGATTTTGAAGTCCTGTATTGCATTCACTGTTTTGTTTTTATTGGTTCTGTTCTGTTTTGTTTGATTTTATGATATCTGAAGGTATGGGCAGCTATTTGGAAGACAATAAGAGGCATTATGGCAACCATTGTTGATTTCCTATTATCTTGTTTTGAAATCCTGTGTAATTTATACTGTCTTGTTTTGATGCTTTTTAAAATAAAATTTTTTAAAAAGGCAGTATCAGGCTGGGGATTTAGCTCAGCAGCATAAGTGCCTGCCTTGCAAGCATGTTGTTGTGAGTTCGATCCCCAGTACAGATTGAAAAAAAAAAAAAAAGACAGTATCTTCATTACATAAAACAACTGTTAAACAGGAAGGGGACTGTGAACGCATAATTACAATAATGACTTTGAAAGAAAAATTAGCATAAAGACTTGAAAGTGTTGTGGGGAAGAAAGGTCTGATTATTTGGAACCTAATGTTACAGTTTTATGTGTAAAAGTAGACTCTGATCATTGTTCATTCAAAGAAATTATTTATGTTTCATTCTTAATACCCATGAACTTGGTAGCTTACTTTCATATGTGTTACTACTTTTACTCTTATTACTTTTACTTCTACTCTTAGCCTTTTTAGAGGATAAATGCCTTCATGGTTATAACCTGCTAGTATTTGATTGATATACCAAGTTCCTAAAGAAGACAGTTTTTAAAAAAGTAAACATAAAGCCCAAAATATAAACATTGACAAGAATATCCAATTATAAATTAATATAATTCCCCAGGCATTGGATTTGAAAGGTACAGAACAGCACAATAACTCCTAAAAAGTTAACACAAAAGTACAAGTTTCAATTTGTCAAATTTAGACCAGGATAACAAGTGCTAGATCAGATTAAAAAAAAATGAGAAGGAAAAGGGAATGAGAATCCCTAAATACTCTGGTCACTTTTGCAAACATCTTTGAAGTGGTGTTTGCTGCAGCACAAGAAGAGAAAACACCTTGTTCTACAAGGGAATTCAGATTAGGCAAACTGTTCCTTTCTCTGAGTTTTTCCAAAGTAAGACCCCTCATAGTGCCTGTAAAGAGCAGTGTTTGTGGAGTGAACTAAATAAATGGAATAAGCTGCCATTGGGAAGTAGTGGAAGTTATTTACCACTAGAAGTGACTTCAAACTTGGAGTGAATCTGAGAATACATAAGGTTAGAGTAGGCACTTGCTTATATTTATGGTCTCTTCTAATTAACTGTGGTCGTTATGTTCTAAGATTTCCAAGAAGCTTGCAATCTTTATCATGATATTAGCTTGTTCTCTACCACATATTTTGCCTACAACATATGTCTATCCACTTTTCTCCATCTCTTCTGACACTCTCCTAGCCCAAACATCTTTTGAAGTGAATTGGACTACTGACTGGACACCTAAAAGATTTCCTTTATTAAACTTGTGCAACCAATTAGTATTTAAATATTATAGTGTTAGATAGACTTCCTGCTTAAAATCCCTTAGTGGAAAGGTTAAGACAGAAGGACAAGGAAAAAGTAAATTACAAGTTGTTTAGAGATGATATCACTGTTTAGCTGGGAAAATATGAAAACCAACTGAGTAACTATTGCAAACAAGAAGAAAATTTCTTCCATTGAATGATAAAGTTAAGTCATAGAAAAATTAATGTATAACTTGCAAGCAAGATCAATTTAGAAATAAAATGGAGACAATAACTTCATTAGCAATGCTCTAGATATTCTCTCAAAGCCTCATGCAGTCATAAGTAGGGGCCTTTTTCAGAAGTGGCTGAATCTAGAGTTTGTGATGCGGAGATTAAGGGTCTGTGATTACTAAAGCAGTCCACAGATTGATTTAGTAACAACCCTAATCTCAGCAGACTAGATAGAATATAAAAAGGAGCAGAAAGAAGCTGCTAAGGTTACTGGTTGGCTTTCTTGCTTGCTTTGCTGCCTTCTGCTCACCATGAAGTGTTTCTCCTATGCAATGTCTCAAATGTCACAGTGCCTTGGAGCCAGCTGATTATGGACTAAAACCTCTACAAACTGTGAGCTAAATAAACCTTTCCTACTTTAATTTTGGGTGGTAAGTATTTTATCTCAGCAGCAAAAAAAGTAAGACAAATGTCAACAGAAAAGAAAATATAAGGGAAAAATAGATATGAAATGCATAAGACCTAAACTGGAAGTAGTGGTAAATGTCTGTAATCCCAGGATTCTGAGGCAGAAAGATTGTAAATTGGAGCCTAGCCAGAACAATGTAACAATTTAGTATGAACTTGTATCAAATTAATTAATTAGTTAATTAATCCCTAGTACTGAAAAAGACAAAAGAAAGGAAGGAAGGAAGGAAGGAAGGAAAAGAAAGAAAGAAAGAAAGAAAGAAGAAAGAAAGAGAAAGGAAAGAAAAATCTATATTAAAATGCTAATGAATATAAAAGATTTAAATGCTTAGAAAGGAAGCCCCTGTTCATGGATAAAAATGCTCAACATTAGAAAAAGCATTAATAATTTAAAGCTCTACTAATACAAATCCCAATTGAGTTTCCATGTAAATTAGTATCCTGATTCTCAAATTAATATAAAAACAAATGAGAATAGAAACACTTGTTCAATAACTGCTTATTTAGTAAGTGCCATATAAAAATCAAGAGATCTGTCTGAGGAAAGTGTTAGCTTACAGCCACAACTTATACACTACACTAAAACTCTAGACAAATAAAAAATTTAATCATTATTTTTAAAATATTAAGGAAAAGAATTTTATAATTTCAGAGTGACAAAGAAGAAGAAATAAGCTGCCATTAGTCATAGATGATATGGTTGCACATATAGAAAATTCAGAAGATCTACAGACACACAATTAGAATTTAAAAGTGAGTTTAGGAAGGTTGCTAGATAAACGGTAGATATACAAATCAGCTATATGTCCTATCAACAACAATTAAAATGAAAATTTTATTTATTTATTTATTTATTTAGGTACCTGGGATTGAACTCATGACTTCACACTTGCCAGGCAGGCATTTATGCTGCTGAGCTAAATCCCCAGCCCTGAAATGAAATTTCTAAAAAGATGCCATAAAAAAAAGATGCCATTTACTATAGCATCAGAAATTTCAAATATGTAAGAATAAATTCACACCCAAAAAAGAAGTACAAGATTTCCATCCAAAAACTATAAACTTTACTGAGAGAAATTAAATAAGGACTATAGAAAAAGGCTGTACTAAATTCATGGATTAGAAGAATCAATTATTTTAAAGATGTCAATTTGCCCCATATTTCTCAATACAATTCCAATCCAAATTCCAAAAAGACTATGGTTCACAAGACTGTATACACTTGTTCTTAAATTTATAGGAAAAGGTCAAGAATAATGAAGATATTTTGCAAAGAATAAGGTAGGAATAACTGTTCTATCAGCTATCAGCATTTATTATAATCAGTATGGGATTTAAATTAGAAATTAAATCAGAATAGTAACAGCTCAAGGATAGAAAACTGATCAATGGAATAGAATTCAAAACCTAGAAATGAACTGCCACATGGACATCTGCTTTGTAACACAGATGGTGCTTCAGGGAGGTAGGAAAAAAAATAAGTCTTTCAATAAAAGGTGTGCTATGTCATTAATGAGTCATATGTTAAAAAAGGAAAGATAATATAAAAACTCAAGTTCAGATGTATTGTATTTTCTTTCTTTCTTTGTTTCTCTTACTTTTGTGTTGGGGATCGAATCCAGGGCTTGTCCATACAAAGCAAGAGCTCTACCACTGAGCCACATCCCCAGCCCTGTACTGTATTTCTAAATATGGGTGTTAGAACAGTACAACTTCTAGGAGATTACATAGGAGAGTACGTACTGTGAAATAGATGAGCTCCTTAACATAATTTTAAAAAAGACCAATACAGCCAGGTGTGGTGGTGCACAGCTATAATCCAAGCACTCAGGAGGCTGAGGCAGGTAGATCATTGCAAGTTCAAAACCAGCCTGGGCTACAAAGTGAGCCCAAGGCCAGCCTAAACTGCACAGTGAGGCCTTGTCTTAAAAAGACAAAAAAATACAGCAAAGACTGGTAATCTGAGCACATTAAAATGAAGAACCTCTATTTATCTAAAAATAGCATTTGTGTGGCTCTGAAGCAAGGCCAGCGGATTGCCATAGCTGCTGGTTTCAGACAGGAGCCTAAAGAGAATTCTTTCTGTGGTCTGTTGGCCATTTCAGAACTTTGGAAATGGAATGATCAATTCATCAGAAAGAAATAGCAGGTGAGTGTGGAAGACTTTAGGCGGCCCAAATGAGAGAGACCCTGGTGCCTCGGGACCATAGCATGCGGTTGACTCGGGGTGCGGGGAGAACAAGGAACTCCTCCCCTCTCTGGGGGTTGGCTGTGAGCCTGCTGGCGCGGCGGGCTGAGAATCAAACATCTCATGTCGTCCTGTCTTGTGCCCCCCTCTTAGCAAGTGGGAGCCAGTGAACTATACATCTTGTGAAAAGATTGGCTATGTTATTTAGTATGACCTCTCCATATGCAAAGATATAGACAACCATTTGGAAGAAAACAAGAGACAGTATGACAGATAGTAAAGTTCTCTGGTTGTCTAGCTTTGAAATTTATGCTTTCTTATGTCCCATTCTGTTCTGTTTTGTTGTGTTTAATTTTACCCCTTTAAAATAAAATTAAAAAAAATAAAGACAGCATTTGTTTTAACCACTTCAGTAAATAAAATCTAAGACTCATATCTCATATATAGGAAAAACAGCTACAAATTAAAAAGAAACAGCAAAATAAATCATATTATAAATGAACAATAGTCTTAAATTGGCACTTCACAAAAGAGGATAGCCAAATGGCCAAGAAGTACCACTATTTTTTTTTTTTAATGGTACAGGGATTGAACTCACAACCTTGCACTTGCCAGGCAGGTGCTTAAGTTGCTGAGCTAAATCCTCGGCCCAGAAGTACTACTATTGAGTGAAATGTTAATTAAAACCACAAAATACCACTGTAGACCCATTCTAATGGCAAATAATAAAAAAGGAAAAAAAAGAAAGAGGAAGAAGAGGACAGAAAATACCACCTGTTAGTGAAGATGTGGAGCAATAGCTATCATACATTACTAATGGGAATGTAAACTGGTACAACCAACAAGGGAAAACTCTTTGGTATTAGGTATGGAAGTTAAATATATACATAACTGTGATCCAGAAAATCTCAGTGGTTATTTTACGATAGGAGGGAGAGGATCAGGACACTTTGGGGATGCTAGTAGTATCCCGCTTTTTGATATTGGTAGTGCTTATGTGGGCTTTTGCTTTGATCACTGAGTTACACATTTTTGTTTTGTGGATGTTGGCTTCACCGAATTAAGAGACTCCTGGAGAAGGAGACTAAATTGGATTGTGAAGGTACTAACCTCCATAAATGAGCTATGAGGAGATGGGATCTAGACGGAGGGAGTGAATTAATGGAGGCATGAATTTGAGGCCTCTTCTCTGGTCCCTGCCCCCACTTTCTTGGTTTCTTCTCTGCTTTCTGCTTCCTGAATGCCATGAGTTGAAGTGCTTTTTTTTTCCAACACGCTTGCACTATTATATTTCTGCCTTGGAGATAGTAAGGGTTGAAACCTCTCAAACTGTGAGCCAAAATAAATCTTTTCTCCTTTAGATGGTGTATGTCGGCTTACTCTGTGATTGCAGGGAGGGGATCAGAGTGCAGGTTTCGTCCCAGTAACAGGAAGCTAACACAGTGAAGGTTTTTCTGTGTGTGCATTATGTTTCATATTTGGAAAAAGATTAAAGAAAAAAAACTCTGTGGAGAGAAAACAAATGTGGCAAAATATTCTGGTTTTTCTTCTCCTTCTCCTTCTCCTTCTTCTTCTCCTTCTTCTTCTTCTTTTTTTTTTTTTTGGTACTGGGGATCAAACTCATGACTGGGTGCTTGCAAGGTAGGCGTTTATACCACGGAGCTAAATCCCCAGTCCAATATTCTCTATATTTTAACTGGTTTTTTTTTTTTTTTTTTGTCTTTTTAATATAGGGTCTCAGGTATGCAGTTAGTTCAAGCTGGGCTTGAGCTCACTGTGTAGCCCCGGCTGGTTTTGAACTTGCAAAGAACTTGCATGTGCCACCACACCTGGCTAACATTTCTTAAAAGTTGGAATAAAACCTCTCTTTTGAGCTAACTTCCCCTGTAGCCACAGTCCTTTTTAAAATCCATTATCTTATGAGAAACTCCTTCAAAGTGTTGTCTTTATGAAGCTCCAGCTCCTTTCCTTCAACTTTCTCCTGACCATATTCCCACTAAGGTATTGAAAGTGGTCTTGTGAAGGTTACTGATAACCTCCAAATGGCTGACCCCAATGATATCACAGACATCATCTTTATTATCTGAGACATTTTCACTCTTGAAGTCTTTCTTTTCTGAAACATTTTGTAGCTTTCAAAAACATGTGTCTGGTTTCTTTTGGAATAGATGGTTGTTGCCATTCTCTTTTGCTGATTGTTTTCCTGACCTCCCAATATTAGAATAGCCTAGGGTTCTGTCCTGTGTCAGCACACAGACACTTCAAATCTTAATCATAACTTTTTTGGGAGGCTACTGGGAATTGAACTCAGGTTCTTATGCTTGGCAGGCAGGCACTGCAACACTAAGCTAAATTAATTGTAATTTTTTTAGTAAGCCCTTATGTGATCACTTATTTAAAATTATAACTGTATTTCTTTACTTGTTTTCTTGGTTTGTTTATATTCTCTTTAGCATTACATAAAAGTACCATCTATTTTTGCTTGTTCATTGCCTATCGTCCTCACTAGAATAAAACTTTCAAGAGTGGGATCTTATGTTTTGTTATTGCTGCATATCCAATGATTAGGACATTGCCTCAGCACTCAATCGATACTTAATGAATTGTAATTAATATAAAGTACTTTGTTTTAGATCATTGCCTCCTTAATTTGTCTTTTGCCAGGCTCTCCACTTTTCTTTTGTGACCCTTTGGTTTCTCTAAACATGCCAACCTCTCCTCCACTCAGAGGCTTTGCACTCACTGTTCCCTCTGTTGAGAAAGCTCTTCACATAACACATTCCTCATTCTTCAGGCTTTCATTGAAATATTTCTGAGGAAAGGACCATTCAACTACTCTATCTCTGTTTGCCTCTTTTTCTCTAATTGTTTTTTTCCTGTTTATTTCCTTCAGAATACTATTATAACCTTCTTGTTAACCTTACTTATTACAACCTTCTTGTCAATTCATTTGGTGATACTTTTTTTGTTTGTTTGCCTAATCTGGTACAACATAAGTTTCATGCAGCTAGAGATCTAGTTTATCTGTCTTTCTCATTGATAGAGGCCTGATCACTTTTGCCCATATTTTAGTAGTTAGAACACAGTAATGTGGTTGTGCTTAACTGCAACAGAAGTCAGGAAATGCAATCTTCCTGTGCAGGTAGGAAGAAAAAGAGAATGTTTTGGTGCCCTAGTTAGCCTTTACCCACTAGTGCACTGAAGATTAAATTCATGCTTGCAAAGGGTGGAAAATAGGGCCGGGGATTTAGCTCAGTGGCTTAAGCGCCTGCCTGGCAAGCATGAGGTCGTGAGTTGGATCCCCGGTTCCAAAAAAAAAAAAAGGATGGAAAATAATATCCATGCAACAGGATCCCCCCCCAAAAGCAGGAGTAGCTATTCTGTTTGCAGACAATGTGAACTTCAAACCAAGAATGATACAAAGAGATAAAGAAGGTCACTACATACTAGTTGGGGGAAAACTTCAAGAGGAAGAGATAACAATCTTAAATATATATATGCATCAAATTTGGGAGCACCCAGCTATACAAAACAAATATTAACAGAAATGAAAAATCAAGTAAGCAATAACACAATTATAACAGGAGACCTTAACACGCCATTGACACAAAAGGACAGATCAACTAGACAGAAAATCATCAAAGAAATAACAGAACTGAATCACAGCTGTGAACAAATGGACTTAGTAGATGTATATAGAGTGTTCTACCCAACATCAGAATATACATTCTTCTTAGCAGCACATGGAATGTTCTCTAAAAGAGACCATGTACTAGCCCACAGAACAGGCTTAAGTAAATGCAAAGAATTGAAATTATCCCATGCATGCTATTGGATCATAGCACCATGAAACTAGAAATTAATGACAAAAGAAACTGCAGAAACCCCACAAACACATGGAAATTGAATAATACACTCCTGAGCAATCAGTGGGTCCAGAGGACATTAAAGAAAAAATTAAACAATATTTGCAGGCAAACAAAAATACAAATACATCTTACTGGAACCTGTAGGATGCAATGAAAGCAGTCCTCAGAGGAAAATTTATTGTGGTGAACTCCCACATCAGGAAAACAGAACAAACACAAATAAACAACCTGCTGGTACACCTCAAACATCTAGAAAAAGAAGAGCAATTCAAGCCCAAACCCAAAAGAAGGGAGGAAATTATAAAGGTCAGAGCAGAAATCAATGCAATAGAAACTAAGAAAATAATACAAAGAATCAATGAATCAAACAGTTGGTTCTTTGAAAGAATAAATAAAATTGACAGGCCTCTAGCCAACCTTATTAAAAAAAGGAAAGAAAAACCCAAATTCTTGCAATAAGGAATGAATCACTACAGACCCTGGGAAATACAGAAGACCATCAATACCTATTTTTGAAAACCTCTACTCTCATAGGCTTATTAACACAGAAGAAATGGACAGATTCCTAGAAACATATGAATTACCAAAGCTGGGTCAAAAAGATGTAAAGCTGCTGAATAACCCAATTTCAATTAACAAAATTGAAAATGTAATTAAATCCCTACCAACAAAGAAAAGCCCAGGTCCAGATGGATTCACTGTGGAATTCTACAAGAAATTGAAAGAAGATTTAATGCTGACACTCTTCAAACTCTTCAATGAAATTGAAAGGTAAACAATTCTCTCTAACTCATTCCTGGAAGCAAACATTACTCTAATACCAAAACCTGAGAAAGACTCAACCAAAAAAGAGAAATACAGGTCAATCTCCCTAATGAACATAAATGCAAAAATTCTCAGTAAAATTTTGGCAAGCAAAATGCAGCAAATCATCAAGAAGATTATATACCATGACCAAGTGGGATTTATACCAGGAATGCAAATATAGTTCAACATACACAAATCAATAAATGTAATCCACCATATCAATAGAGCTAAAAATAAGAACCATATGATCATTTCCACACATGCAGAAAAAGCTTTTGATAAGGTGTAATGCTTATTCATGATAAAAAAAAACCTTGCAGAAAATTGGAATAGATGGTCTTTACCTCAATATGATAAAGGCCATCTATGACAATCCAACAGCCAGCATCATATTAAATGGCTGAAAGCTGAAAGCCTTTACCCTAAAATCAGGAACAAGACAAGGGTGTCCATTATCACCACTCTTATGCAATATAGTGCCGGAAGTACTAGCCAGAGCAATTAGACAAGAGAGAAACAAAAGGAATAAGGATAGGAAAAGAAGTTAAATTATCATTATTTGAAGATGATATGATACTCTACATAGAAGACCCCCAAAACTCCATTGAAAGACTCCTAGGTATAATAAATAAATTTAGTAATGTAGGTGGATACAAAGTCAGCACTCAAAAATCAATAGCATTCCTATACACTAACAACAAAATGACTGAGAGAAATAAAAAAAGACACACCCTTCACAATAGCATCCAAAAAAAAATGAAATACTTAGGAATTAATCTAACAGAAGAAGTAAAAAATTTCTTCAGGGAAAATTATAATATCCTGAAAAAAGAAATCAAAGAGGAACTCAGAAAATGGCAAGCATTCCTTGTTCGTGAATAGGAAGAACAAACATTGTGAAAATGGCCATTCTCCCAAAATTGTTATACAGATTTAATGCAATCCTAATCAAAACACCACTAGCATACCTCATAGATCTAGAGAAATCACTCTTAAAATTCATCTGGAACCAGAAGAGACCTAAAATAAAGGCAATTCTAAGCAGCAAAGGCATGGCACGAGGCATCACAATCCCTGACTTGAAGTTATACTACAAAACTACTATAATAAAATGGTACCGGAATACCATTCTGGAACTGGCACATGGTACTGGAATTCCAGCATGGTACTAAAATAAAAACAGACCTGAAGATCAATGGAATAGATTAGAAGATACGAGTACAAACACATTCAGCCACCTTATCTTTGATAAAGGGGCCAAACATGTCCCCTGGAAGAAAGACAGTCTCTTTAATAAATGGTGCTGGAAAAATTGGCTTTCCATATGCCAAAAACAAAACTAGAGCGGTACCTATCACCATGTACTAAACTAAAGTCTAAATTGATCAAAGGTCTAAATATTAAAACAGAAACACCAAATCTGTTTGAAGACAAAGTAGATAGAAATCTTGAAGACATAGGGGTAGGTAGAGAATTCATGAACAAGAATCAAACTGCACGTGAAATACTTCAGAGAATCAATAACTGGAATCACGTCCTATTAAAGAGTTTTTGCATGTCGAAAGAAATCTCCAGCATAGTGAAAAGAAAACCCACAAATTGGGAAAAAGTCTTAGTGAACTGTCCCTTGGACAAAGGACTTCTGTGTAGAACATATAAATAATTTAAAAAAATCAGACCCCCGAAATTCAAAGGCCCAATCCAAAAATGGGCATCCGAGATGAATACACAGTTCTCAGATGAAGAAATACAAATGGCAAATAAATACATGAAAAAATGTTCAGCATCATTAGTCATGAGAGAAATGCAAATTAAAACCACACTGAGATTCCATCTCACTCCAGAAAGAATGGCCAGGATAAAGAAAACTACCAACAACAAGTGTTGGAAAGGCTGTGGGGAAAAAGGAACTCTTCTGCACTGTTGGTGGGAGTGTAGACTGGTGCAACCACTGTGGAGGTCAGTCTGGAGATTCCTCAAAAAGCTGGGATTGGAGTTCCCATTTGACTCAGCTATCCCACTTCTGGGCATATTCCCAGAAGAACTGAAAACATCATACCACAGTGATATATGTGCACCCATGTTTATAGCAGCACAATTTGTAGTTGCCAGATCTTGGAAACAACTTAAATGCCCATCAACTGAGGAATGGATAAAAAGGATGTGGTATTTTATACTACTCAGCTATAAAGAATGATCACATTGAGATTTTTATAAGTAAATGGATGCAAATCAAGACCATTCTCATAAGTGAAATAAATCAAACTCACATGTGTAAATAACCGTATAGTCTCCCTAGTGTAAGAAACGGTAAGAGTATATAAAATACGAACAACTCAATAATTACAGTGAAAGAATAAGAATCTGCTTAAAGGGGAAAAATAATGTCTCGGGGAAAATGAGGAAAAAGATAAAGGAAAGGAAAAGAAAAAATGTCTAATATTACATAAACAGATTTACAGTAGCTAAGATGATTGTGCTATAAACTCTATAAGATCTTGGAAAAAATAATTAACATTCATAGTATTGGAACAATTGTGCATATTATTGTATAGTGATCTGAAGAACTCTTGAAGATCATTATGTAAAATAACAGTTATGCTCATAACACCTTGTTTTGAAGGCCTATATTGTCAGTGTTCTGGGCTCTTTGCTATTGTTGTTTATACGTCTTTTTAGTTTTGTGTTTTTCTAGGAATTTGTTTTGTTTTGTTTTTCCCTCTAATACAGAAAGGATAGGTATACAGGTAGAAACTCATGCATGCGTAGAACTTCTAAAAAATTTATGAGAACAGATAATATAATGCATGATGAAATGAACAGCTACTTTGAAGAAAAACAGACACTAAGGTACCCAGTGCTGATTCCGTAGCATCATGATGTGAAATCCAGCAATACTATTATTCCTTGTTCAGAGTGATTTTATTCTGTTTGGTTTTATTTAATTCAACATACATGAAGGTATGGACAGCTATGTTGAAGAGAATGAGAGGCATTATGGCAGCCATTTTTGACTCTCCGGTTGTCTTGCTTTGAAATCTGTGTCTCTTACAT
Organism: Dolichotis patagonum; assembly: GCA_004027295.1. Taxonomy (NCBI): domain Eukaryota; kingdom Metazoa; phylum Chordata; class Mammalia; order Rodentia; family Caviidae; genus Dolichotis; species Dolichotis patagonum. The sequence goes on from PVJX010004663.1 coordinate 43,990, forward strand.
TGTTATCTTATGATCTGTTTTGTTCTGTTTAATTTTACCCTCTTTAAAAATAAATAAATAAATTCATGCTTGTAAAGCATTGCATGCCACATATCTGTGCATGTGGTGAGGGTTTGATGTCATCTTGTTACATCCTTCCCATTGAGGTAAGTATAACATTAATCATACGTTTTTCAGAGATTAAAGAGGTCATTACTTTTTCAGAGATGCATGGTTAGTAAACAGTAGATCTGGGATTAAATCTAAATTCACTTTCTTAAAAAACTAGAACATTTCTTTGAAGCACTTGAAAAATATAAGTTTGGCTGTCACATGCACAGGCCACACATTTTCTCATTTTCTGATAAATCAGGCTGTTCTGTTTTCAGTTGTCATTCATAAATTAATCTAGAGCAATCATTCCTAAAGATGAAATTAGCTATTCTTACTTTATGGTTTTAAGTCTCGTTGCTTAGACCTCTGCTCTCCAAGATGGAGTATGCTTTAGAGGTATGCTAAAGAAACACTGAGCTGTGGCAGACTTTTTGTAACTTTTACCTATATTTGTTATTCATTAAAAAATTAAGCTTACTAATATGGCTTGAGGTTGGCACCTTCACACTGTCCCTTTTATTTGATGGTCAAGTCATGTGAAGTATAAATTGAGTTAGAGGCCAACCTGGGCTACATATAAGTTTATTACCAGCCTGAGCTACATAGTGAGATTCTACCTCACAAAAAACAATGAGAGAGAGAGAAAAAAAGAAATGTTAATTTATATTTACTATCCACAAGTAAAGTAGTATGCATGAAGTATTAAGTATGTATTTTTTTCCTGAGAAAATAATTTCAACTTCATCCTACCCATTCAAATTTGGGGTGTGCATTTTATACTGCATATCTTTTACTAGTGCAGTAGTGTGTGTGTATAACTTGAAAAATAATATATGTAGGCATATATGCTCAAATTAAACACATTCAATTTAAGACTGTAATTAGATAAAGTCCATCTTTGACAGTTAAGAGTTTAAGATTGTAATTAGATAAAGTCCATCTTTGACAGTTAAGAATTTTAGCCTGGGGATTTAGCTCAGCATCATAAGTGCCTGCCTTGCAAGCACGTGGTCCTGACTTCGATCCCCTGTACCAATTAAAAAAAAAAAAAGTTTTAGCCTGTGAACACAGCGATGATTACCACATAGTAATCAAGCCGTAAGAGTTGGTTGCTGCTATTAAAATTTAGTTGCAAAGGTGATATAACTATCACCATTTCACCTCAAATAAACAGTATAATATAGTCTCTAGGGAGATAGTTTCTTTGTCTACAAATACAGTCTCTAGGGAGATAGTTTCTTTGTCTACAAGAATAACGTGCTGAAAGTATAGTGCTAGATCCAAAAGGAAGTCATATTGACCTGAGGAATCCTAGTAAGGAGTAACTTCTAATACTTCTCTTTTAAGTGGGGAAACCTTTAACTCTTCCACCAGCAACCCTCCCCCATTACCACTCAAAGTCCTTCTATCAGCATTGATTCCTACCATAATCCTCAACACCCACACATTGAATACAGACACTCATTTATGTGTCTGTCTCCCTGCTTAGAAACATGCACAAGTGGTGTACTCATAGGCTTTGGAGTTAGACTACACAGACTATATGGTCTTAGGCAAATTACTAAACCTCTTTCAGCTTATGACTTCTTCTATAAAGTGCGAAAATGGGACCATTAAATGAGACAATATAACTTTATTTATTTATTTTTGCCTTTTTGAGACAAGGTCTTACTATGCAGTTCAGGCTGGCCTTGAACTCACTTTGTAGCCCAGGCTGGCCTTGAACTTGCAGTGGTCTCCTGCCTCAGACTCACAAGTGCTGGAATTACAGATATGTGCCACCATGCCCAGCTAAGTTTTAATATTTAGCACATTTTAGGTGCTCAACAAAAGTCGTTGCTATTTTCTTCATCCAGTCTACCCAACATAATAATTATATAATCATTTTGAATATATGAGTAGTAAAATAAAGATAAACCATTTATCTTGAATATGTGATTAGTAAAATAAAGCATTTATTTTATTTAAGTCCTGGGTTTCTCCTACAAAATATGCATTTTCATTGAATAATGACTAACATTTTAAGAGTTTATTAAGCTGGGTGCTAGATATTTTCCATTCATTTTATTTAATTTTCACAACAACTATATGAACAAAGTATTGCTAAAATCTCAGTTTCACATATAAGAAAACTGAGGACCTAGTAACTTATCCACAACTGAATGGTGGGACCCAGATTGGAATATAGATTTTTGTAGTTAACTATTTACTACAGAGCACTTAACATATAAATACCTAGTTTTTAACCCTGCTTAAGACTGCCTGAAGTTTTTATTGCCAAACCCAGAACAAGCTGTATATATTTGAACTCAAAGCAAACATGGCCTAGGGCTTTTGCAAACACCTCACAGTTACCATCCTGTTTCCTCCCCCACAGGACTAGGTCTTCTGAAAAAAGCAACATGTGTAGCAGTGCCAAGAATCAGATCCTTTGAAGTATACAGCCCATGAAATCAACCTGTGCTTTGGCCTACCCACCACCTGTGAGTCAGCTATTCTGCAAAAGTGCCAAAAGCTCAGATGTAATCAGTTCTTAAACAGGCCTGACCACACTATCTCTACCATCTTCTCCCTTTCATATCCTTCCAACCTAATTTCACCACAAAAAACCTGTTTGAAGGTGAAGGTATCACATCTCTCAGAAGTAGTCTTCCTCGTCAACTACCAGGTAGATAGCCTCACTTATTTCATAAATGACAATGATGATTAATGATACACCGGAAGTTTTGGTCACCAAATCAGCAAGTGTTCAAAGTCCTAGCTTTATGACACTGTGTAAATTGTCAACTTGTTTTGTTGTTGTTGTTGTTTTGTTTTGTTTTTGAGATGTGGTCTATGTCCAGGTGGGACTTGAACTCCAGGGCTCAAGTGGTCCTCTTATATCAGCCCTCCAATTAGCAGGAAAGACAGGCAAGTTCTGGGATACCTAGCTTGTCTAATAACTTTTACTTTTCCTATTAAATTGTGGAAAACAGGATTAACAGAACCTTACAGAGTTGTTACAAAGATTGAGAAACATGAATGAAATACATGTAATGTTCTTGGAATATTAAGTGCCTTTCTTTTGACTAAGCAGGCAAATGTTAGCTGTAACAGTAACTGGGTTCCAGTGAACAAAGGAAATTCTGTCTCCACCCAGAAAGTTTGTGTGAAAATTAAAAAGCTTCTGACATTTATTAAGTGCTCAAAACATTCATCCTTTTGATCAATGAACTTCTTCCTCTATCTTTTGCATTTTGACAATAACAGTAAACAACTTTAGTTTTTTTCCATCACAAGCCTGGGGTGCAGTCTTACTGATATGTACAAAAAGGAAACCACTTTTGGAGATTAGGTGAGCATTTAAATAGCTGCACTGGTTTGATTGTAGTAGGCCTAGAAGATTCCACAGGAAAACTTTGTAATGTACATGGCACTGGGTTCCTTTAACCAATTTTGTTCTGACAACATTATAGGATAATTCTCATACCACTTTTGGAATTATTTGAAATACTTGTTATATATGTCATTTTCCTCCACTATGACTAGACAGTTTTTTGGTGTGTTTTGTTTTGGTTTTATTATTATTTTTTAATCATCTTTCTATACTCTGATAACACTTCACTGATAACGACACTGGTTTCACAAAGTTCAAGTGAGTTTCTGAATGCTGAGTGGTAAAAAAGGGGATTAGGAAAAATTCCATCTATAAAGCCAGAGGAATATTATCCACATGAGATAAACTTTAGGACAAATTTTAATTTCTTTATCAGTAACATCACATAGTTTGCACTTCAAAAACTTAGATGTATGCAGTGATAAAATATATAAAGCTGATCATTTGGTTATAGTACATATTAATATAGCTAAAAGAAATTTATAGAGTTGTTACAGTTTGTGAAAATTTCTACTATAAAAGTATAACTGAACATAGTCATTGGTGCTAGGAGGCATGGTGTGGTTTGCTCAAAGTCTATTAAGAATTGATAAAGCATGTAGCGGTATCTAACACACACTGTAAATGAATGGAACTAGGCTTCTAGCCTAGTTACATGTTTCCAGGGTTCAGTTCTTAAACTAGGTCATGTGAGAGATCCTAGAGGAGCATCAAACATTCAAAAATGATAGGGTTTGCACAAATAGAGATCCGGGGATTGCTAGGGTAAGGAGAGGGTTTCAGCTGTTTCCTTCTGTATATTGTAGGAGAGGTGACATTGTGAATGGGTCCATAACTTTTATAAAACTCTTAGAGATCCACAGACTCAAAAAACTCAAGCTTTTCTTCCTGAAAAATAAAACAACTGTTTCTAACCACAAAAGGTATAAATAGGTGGCACAGGGTAATAATTTGGGGTGATGAAAATGTTCTATATCTTGGTTGAGGTGATGGTTACATGACTATGCATTTGTCAAAACTTAGAGAAGCATACATCCAAAAGGGTAAAACTTACTGTGTGGAAATTTAAGAATTAACTAAAAAAATTTTTAAAGGATAGAAAAAGTATTTCCAAAGCCCATTTGTGTACCCTAAGTTTCCCTGCATCAGGACAACCACCATGAAAGATGTACCCCATCAACTTCTAGAAAGTAACATTCTAATGACAGAAAATTAGTCACTGAGGCAGATTGATTGGGAGATGTTTTTGGAAATTACTTTTTAGTTCTCTTAAACCATAAAAATTCCCTATTCTTAAGATTAAATTTGGCACTAGTTGGGGCAAATGAAAATGGGAAAATTAGAAGTGAGAATTGAGGACAAAGGTGAGAATTAAGACTGACACTAAAATTTTAATGTACTAGAGGGTGTAGAGCCTAAAACCCTAAAACAAAAACTGGATTGAATAATGAAAAGGTGATTGACGTCAAAGGTTATAGGTTTTACTCCCAGCTGTGAAGGAAAATATTCTGTTTTATAGCTTACTTGGAGTGAAATATTCCTTCTTTCCCACTCCTATTTCTGGCATGTCGTTTGATTTCTGTGTAGTTTTTACCCTATGCTTTTATGTATTACTCATGCTAACATACCCATTTGATTCATTTAATTGTGATTGCCAAATGTAAAATTAATAGTTATGGCATTCTATTAATGCCTCAATATTTATATTACCATGCCACATTTTTGGCTTGCAGATCTATTTTTCTATCTCTCACCACAAGACTGTCAAACTCTCACACACATGCTTGTGTTTAGATCCCAAGAATTTACCTAGTATATTATCTGACACCTAGTGGTACTCAATGAATATATGCTGAAGAAACAAAAGCCCTGTTTGAAGCGCAATATAAAATAATGTAAAAATAAATATGATATAGTTCCTGTTTTCAAAGGAACTTAAAACTAAGTGGTCAAATGCTATTAATACAGTTACTTATATAAAAAAACACAAGTGAGTAAAGGGAAAGATCCAGCATACTCTAACATTATGAGTCTTAGTGCAAGAGTATGTAAGAGACCATCTTAATATAATTTTATATTGCCATGGCTGAAGGTGGTAAACCTTACTAATAGGAAAATATACCAGATGGATATAACCTATCTAAAAATGGTCTACTTGACTGAAAGTATATATTTTATATATGTAAGTATTATTAAATATTTTAAAATTTTATACTAAACTGAGTATAGAATAGCCTTTGTTAAAACTGTATTTTCTTTGAATTTGTTATAAAGAATCAGGTTCCAAGGAAAACAATGGTTTCATTAACTAAAAGGTCACTCTGGAGCCATTTTGCAGGCTTCCTTTAGAAAATAAACTTATGGTAGTGGCTTTTGTGGTTATGGAATTACACACACGATGCCATAAAGCTGAATTATTAATGCATTTTATTCTCAAGTATGTGGCCTTCTCTACCTGTCCCTATTACAGATGGGTTGTGATGCACTGGGAATCAGACTCCAGTTGAGACTTTTGTTCAGGACAATAAAGGACATCTTCAATGAACGTCCTGCAGTGTTTCTTAACGCAAGTTTGTCACAAAATGGTTTGATGATAAGGGATGACACGAGTCAATTATTAAAGGATTAAAAAATCCATAAAAGCTTTATAATTTAACAACTGCTTTATCTACTAAACAATTACTGTCTATTGTATATATGCCAAGCAGAAGAAAAAGTGTATTACCTAGTAACTGTAACATCTGGTTGCCAGATGGCAGCTTGCTGGTCTGAGCCAGTCACTTTGCAGCTTTGTGCTAAAAGTGAAGGAGTTAGAAGGAAGAGTTGAGTTGCTTAGACACTGTAATTAGCTTTGGAGGGAGGAGCCATTGTGAATTTTAAAGGTGGTTTTCTGTCTTCACTGACCTATAACTAGCACATTCTATTCTTTCTAGGGCAAATGATATCAGGGAGTTTGTTTATTTGTCATTGTTTTGAAAACATACACTTAGTCAAGAAGCCTGAATGAAGAGTGCAAGTTAAAAAAAGAAAATATGGTGCTGGCACACACATGTAATCCCAGCTACATGGTAAACTGTGGGCAAAAGGATTCCAAGTTCCAGGCCAGCCTGGGTAACTTAAGACTTTTGTCTCAAAACAAAACAGCTGTAATGGAGCTCATTAGTAGAGCACTTGCAGAGCATAAAAGGCCCTGGGTTCAATCTGGTTCTGTGGACTGTGAGATATCACTGTATTTATGCTTTTAAGGATTATATGATTTAGATGAGTGTTCTGGAAAGAATAACTATAGATCAATAATCCCTTAGCCTGAGAGGTATGAAGGTTCATGCATGTAATCCCAGCACTCAGGAGGATGAGGCAGGAGGATTGCGCTGAGTTTCAGGCCAGCTTGGGCTTCATAGTACATTTAAACCAATCACAACAACATAGTGAGACTGTTTCAAAAAACCAAAAAAAAAAAAAAGGTCTTGGGAGTTTAGAATGGCAATGAGGTTCATATACTGCGTATTACGGAATGTCCCCACTAACCCACTAAGGTCTGGGCAGTATACTGTGTGATCAAAGTTCCTGCTAGGATGAATAAAACCTATAAACAGCTTCACATAACTACAGTGCAGGCCAGGTTTTGCTTCTAGGCACCTAATATTTTTATCCGTATAATGAAGTTCTAGTATTTCACTTTTTCAAGTTACAGATCAACCAAAACAAATGTTTCTAAGTCAGAACTGAAAAAATTTAAGTCATGCATTCATTTAAAGACATTGGTCTAGTACTTCTCATATGGATCCACAGGGCTTAGAATTCATTTTTTGCTGGGGGAAAAAAGTGCCTGCCTAGAAAGCACAAGGTCATAAGTTCAATTCCCGGTACAAAAAAAAAAAAAAATCATTTTCCATTATTATTAGCACTTTCAGTCCAAACAGTTATGTTTTTGCATAAACTGCTTTATTTCTAAACAAGTTATGTGAAAATGTATTTATTGATTTGAGGTGCATTTAAAAAAATCTATTAGCTGTAAATTATCAACACAAACTCCAGAAATCTTTAACTATTTTTCTCAGATGACAGCAGAAAGATGTTGATACACTGAAGATAAAGTAAATTACTCCAGCATAGACTATATTTATACTTTTAAAAATATTATGCATTTTAAATTAAAAAGCTTTAAAGTTTTTTTTTACCAAATCCATTTTATTTCAAGAAGAAAAAGAAAATTAAAAACTAAAACAAAATGTCAAAAAACATCAATCAGGAGGCAACAATGGTACACACACTGTGCATTGTCATCCCCAAATCATTCACCCAGAGCACAAGACATCTTCATTCAATTGTCTGAACAATACCGGAACAAATCTTTCTCTTCTGTGAACTCAGAGAAATCAGTAGTATAATTAACTATTTTTATATACATATAAATGTTGTTTTAGCTTCTTACACTGAGACAATACAATGTTTACATATGTGTCTTAATTCACTAATGCATATGGTCTCAAGTTGTATTCATTTATCTATAAGTCTCCAGTTTATCCTTCTTTATGGCTGAGTAGTACTCCATTGCATAAAAATACCACATTAAAGATGTGTTTTAAATAGTTACAGGACTTTGTCATCTGGCCTTAATTTCATGATTGTTGCATCACTTTGGAGAATGTGCAAAAAAGACAATGTATAGTCATGGTTAAATTATCATTTTTCCTTTGTATGAACAGATTGAAATACTTAGGTCAAAAATGTGACTTTGTTTTGTATTTCTTTAAAAGTAGTTGGGTGTGTAGTGTATTTTAAATGTTGAACAAACTTGGGTGAAACCCACAATTCCTCTTGCTTGTTAATGAGTAATACTGGGTGGATTTGTGCTTTAACTTTTTGTTTTTGAGACAAGGTTTCACTATATAGTTCAGGCTGGTCTAGACCTCACTTTGTATACGAGGTTGGCCTTGAACTCACAGGGATCCTCCTGCCTCAGCCTCACAAGTGCTGGGGTTACAGGCATGTGCCACCACATCCGGCCCTTTAATTTTAAAATGAAAGAAATTCCTACCCTGACATAATGAGAATGGTAGCTAAATTTAACACTACAGCAAGAATTTACAGCTGAGAAAATAAAGTATATAGTGAATGCCTACTGCTAGAAGAGGAAATTTTAATTCCACATCTGGACATTAAGTCATTAATGAAATGTTTGAACAGTATACAGGGAAAGAGAGGGACCCAAGATTTGAGGTTTGTCAGGTAAGGATAAACTAGCATGCTAGACATTTTTCTAATTTTTGATAAATTATAGTCAACACAACAGACAAAAAATCCTCCTCTCACAGAGCTTTCATGGTAGTGGTTCACTTAAAGATGTTAGAACTATTCTTTAATTTTGTTTACAGTGGATACTACCTAGGGTAAAAATACCCCTCCATTCATTTATTGAGCAAAGACAGCATTTAATCTCTACTATAATATTCCATTTTTCAGTGTTGTTCATTGCTGAACTTAATGTTCATTAAAATTATTGTTGGCTGGGCATGGTGGTACATGTCTATAATCCCAGCTCTTAGGAGGCTGTGGCAGAGGATCACCTTGAGTTCTGAGTCCAGCCTGGGCTACCATAGTAGTAGAGCACCTCTCCCTCAAACAAATGGAGATCACTTTTTTTTTTTTTTTTGAGATGAGGTATTACTACATAGTTTATGCTGGCCTTCAGTTTGTGATTTTCCTGCCTCAGCCTTCCAGCAATCTGGGCTTACAGACATGCACCAGGTACAGCTCAAACCTACTTTCTGGCTGGGGATTTAGCTCAGGGGCATAAGTAGCTGCCTTACAAGCGTGCAGTAATGAGTTCAATCCCTAGTACCAAAAAAAAAAAAAAAATTTGCTACTTTCCAAAAAGTATTTTAGTTTTTACCATAAGAAAAATGAGAATTTCTTTATGCTCACTTTATAGTATAAACATTTTCATTTTTAAATTACTATATTATTTTCTATTTCTTGAGGCATGGTCTCACTACCCAGTTCAGTCTGGCCTTGAACTCACTTGACCTCACTGTGTAGCTGAGGCTGGCCTTGCACTCACAGTGACCCTCCTGATTGCTGGGATTACAGGTGTGTGTTATCACACCCGATTTAAATTCTACATTGTAAGGCACCATACATTTTCAGTGCTGAGATCTTAATTGGGCCTGGGATACTGCATTGCAAAAAAAATCTTTTTTCGTACTAGGGATTGAACTCATGACCTCATGCTTGCCAGGCAGCGCTTACATCGCTGAGCTAAATCTCCAGCGCCTTCAAAATTCTTATATGCTTGCCAGGCAGGTGTTTATGCCACTGAGCTAAATCTCCAGCCCCTTCAAAATTTTTATAACATTAAAAATTTTAACCAAGTTTTTAAATTAGGGGTTTATATAAAAAGAAGTCTTGAATGGGGGAAGATTACACCTGTACTTTCAATAATTTCTAATGAAATTTGAATGTAGGCAACAAACCACAGTAGTGTTGACAGTAATTATCACAAACTTAATGTTTATAATTGTTGGTGATGATTTGAAATATTATTGAACATAGTCATTACTATGTTGAAATTACAGTTGAGCACTGCCAGATCTTAAGGGAATAATAAAGTATTTATGTACTTTTGTGATACTGGGAATTGAACCCAGTCTCACAAATGCTAGGCACTGAACTCCATCCCTGACATTTTTTATTATTTTGAGATTAACTCTCACTGATTTAGTAGGCTGGCCTTACAACTGCAATTTTTCTACCTCAGCTTCCTCATGAGGTGGCCTTATAGCACGTATGACACCTAGCAAGCACATCTACTCTTACTTAGTAACATTTTTGAAAACTGTCAATATTAATGGCTCCCTTGATAATCAAATGCACTGTATTTTATGCACTTAAATTTGTTTTGTTTTGTTTTTGAGAGTTTTCTATGTAGCTCAGAGTGGCCTTAAACTCTTGACAATCTTCCTGCTTCATCCTCAAGTGCTGGGGAAAAAAGTGTGTATCACCATGCCTGGCTATATATTTCTTAAATGAGATCAACAGACTTCAGTATACTGAAAAGAATGTACGACACTAAAAGGGTGGAATATAATTGTTTAGAAGGCCAGTCATCTTTCCTATCTCCAAGGCCATGTACTTGATATTTACTCAGTACATAATTACAGAATCAAATATATTTAGAACTGGTCAAAATTATGCTCCCAAAACACTGACATAAAACTACACCTTCCCATGAGCCAGGAGCGCCCGTGATGGGGAACAGGAAGAGAATCAAGAAGCCAAACCATGCTTTCCTGTGAGCCATCCAGTGTGCTGGTTGGGAAACAAAAAGAGCAACACCCCCCTCCCACACCCCCAAGCAATGGGCTGATTCTGAAGAAGTCAGGGTGCCAAGATAGCAACTGAAGAAGCAAAAACTCTCCTTAATGCTTGTGTTGATTGGCTTTGCAGGCCTAAAGCTGGTAGTCTGAAAATCTGCTTGGAAGATAACAATATGCATTATAGTAACTGTAGGGGATTTCCTTCTGTCTTGTGTTAGAACCCCAATGTTTTATGTTTTATTGTTTTTATTCCTGTGTCTAGTATCTTGAACAACTATTTTGAAGATGGTAGTGTGGCAGCCATTGTTGGATTCCTACCATCTTGTTTTGAAAACCTACACAGCTATTGTTATTTGTTGTTTTATTTGCTTCTTGATTTCTCTTTAAAATATTTTAACAAAAAACATTGATATAGTGATATTTTTAAGAGTATTATAAGGCTGCTTCTTATTCAAAAACATTTTTTAATGCTTCAGTTTGGCTATATTCTTCACTGATGAGTGTACATAGAAATGTAAGTTTTGCATCTATGTCTTGGAATGGCAATAAGGTTCAGTGATACCACAGTGTAAAAGTAGTTAAGTAGTTTTGGAACACACAAGGAACACAGTGCATGTATCTGAAGGTTTGACTCTGACACGTTATATACTTTGGTGCTTTTAAGTAAAATTAGGGATTAAGGTGAATCACCTGATGAGTTTATTAAAAATGCATAGTTTTTTTTTTTTCTTGTGGTACTGGGGATTCTATGCAGGGCCTTGTGCATGCAAGGCAGGAATTCTACCACTGAGCTACACCCTCACCCTGTTTTTAACCAACATGTCATAGTCTGCATGTTAACCATGTATCCTGGAAGACTCTGAGGTGGAAGACTGCTATAAATGAAATTATGTACTTGATGCTGTTAACAAAACTAATTCAAAATCTTTGTTTTTCTAAGCTGATACCAGTTTCTAACACTCAGAGCAGAAATGAGATAGATCTCAGGCCTGATTGTGAAGTGTTTCTTCCCACTTCTGTCTTTGGGATTTCTAAAGCGCTAACATTCTTCAAGTGGGCCAGACGGCCTGAACTCACTTTAGCCACCTGCAGGTCAAATCCTGAAAATGGTTATAGTTACACTTCTGAGACATTTTCCTTATTTCAATCTTTAAAGTGCCAGGGATGAAAAAAGTCCTTCAGTTAACTGTTTATATATACAATATTTATATCACATATAAAGTAACATTTACTAAGCCAAGTATCTGATATGCAATTAAAACCGAGGAGTCACTGTCTTAAAAAATTTAACAAAAATCAGTCTTCATAATAAAAAAGGCTTTTTTGGAGACAGGGTCTATATAGTGGAGGTGAACCTTAAATTTATGTAGCCTAGGCTGGCTTCAGATTCACAGTAATCCTCCTCTCTCAGCCTGAGTGCTGGGATTACAGATATGTGCCTCATACCTGGCTAAAAGGGTTTAATTTTTAATACATGCATTTGCAGTGAATCATTGGGCAAAAGTAATTTTTGCCTCAAAGAGTGATCTCATACAACAGAGCTTCATTTCTTAAAGCAACCTAGTGAGGTTTATTCTACCTAACAAATGAAGCAGAAGTATTCGGTTAGCTTGCTCCTTGTCCGCAGTGATTGTAAATTCAATCCAGGCAGATTGGTTCTATAGTCTAAGACCCAATACCAGTGATGGCAAACCTTTTAGAGCTTTCAATGATAAGAGTTAGTTGCAGCACACTGCCACAGGATTGCCATCACTGCACTGTACTATCCTGCTTTTAAATATTAAGCATTTTAAATTAGGAAAACGAATGAAGACTTATTCCAAGATTGAAGTCTCAGAAAGATGAATATGTTTAAGCTCCATACTACATCTATTTGTAAAGCACTTACTGTGACTAAACCAACTTCCCACGATCACAGGGTGATGATCCTAAGTGAAATTATCCCTCTGCAGTTCTATTTTGACTGTAACTAGCAGATATTCTAATAACATGTTCCAGTGTTATCATAGCAACTGTTTTCCAGGTCTCTATAGTGTTAAATGTATTTTAACTGAACAGACAACTGAGATTTAAAAGTTTAGGATTACCTCAAACTATAAGGGACCATAAACGGCCTGAGTTTTGATCTAAGCCTTAAACTATGTAGTTTACCTATCTCAAAGTGCTTTTGAGTAGGTATTACGGGAATTATTTAGTAACTAATTTCCTGAAGTAATTTAGCAGTAATGAAGGGGTACCAAATAGCTTGCAACCTGGGCATACCTGCCCCATGGCAAGTTACCTTCATTTTCATTTCTCCCTCACTCCATTTGGAAGTGGAAGGAGACTGGTGGATTGTCTCATCATAGTTTATACTGTTACTAGGACGTTCCCCCAAGGCCCCATGTCTCCATAGCTGGGGCTTCGAGAAGTGATTGAACCATAGGTACATGATCCTCATCCGATTACGTCACTGAGTTTATAGCTAAATGTGCTGTTGGGAGGCAAAGCTTGGCTGCTGAAGGTGGACCACTGAATGCAGCCCGGAATGGCGTACCTGCCTGCTCTCCATGGACAGTTCTTGCTTGCCACGTCATTAACAATGTTTCCTGTTACGCAGCCCTGCTTTGGAGCCTGCTGACCAGGGAGTTTACCAGCAAAGTAAATCTCTGCTTTCAGCCATGGGTTTGGGGTTTTGTCTCAATGACGTGACAGTAACCAAGACACATTTTTTAGGAATAGGTAATAGCCTTTGGGTTTAAGGGTAATTTTTGAATCTAAAATGGTCAGGCCTTGCACTATTCCCTACAGTTCAAAATTTGTTAACTTACAGTCACATTTTCTTGGAAATAGCTAAGGTTATTCCTCTGGAGCATACTTCATGAGAATAAATCACACCTGAACAGATTAGGTTAGTATTAAGATTTGAACATTCTGAATTAGTTTATGTAAGTTTACTAACCCTAGTTCCCTTTGATATGTTAAAAAAACTATAGTGAACATTTTAATTCTCCCTTCTTTCACTGATTTCTTTCCATTTATTCTGCCACAAGAGAAAAACAGCTTGTTATGGGATGAGGCTGACTTCAGGTAAAATTTAATGTGTTAGAATTGGATCACCCACTTTCTTTAAGAGTTTTATTGCCATCAATAATTTTTTTGCGGGGCTGGGGATTTAGCTCAGCGGCATAAGCGCCTGCCTTGCAAGCAGGCAGTCTTGAGTTCGATCCCTGGTACCGATTTAAAAAAAAAAATTTTTTTTTGCTTGTGCATTCTCTCCTTTTTTAAACAATCACTCATTCCTCATGGTAAACATCTGAGAAAGTTGATATTGATAAGCATGGCTGGGGAGAGACAGACAAATCCTGTTAAAAGCCTAAATCTTCTGATTTAACCTAACATCAACTGTTTAACAGTGGTTGTGGGGATCCCTACTTGGTCTGCCTTCTATTAATGATAAACTGAAGAACAAATACCTTTATAGAACAAAGTTGACTTTTTTTTTTTGGTACTAGGGATGGAATTCACGACCTCACACTTGCGAGGCAGGCACTTATGCCACTGAGCTAAATCTCTGGCTCCAAAGTTGGCTTCTTAAGAGAGGCTCTTGGTCTTTTTTTTTTTTTTCTCTTTCCTGTTCAGAAGAATTGAACACATTATTTTTCAAGTACCAATTTGGTTAAATAGGCAACCATGAAAGACTTGGAAAATGTAAACTGAGAAAGTAAAATATTTCATCAAGTGAAAATTATGTAGACAAAGTTATAAAAGCATTTGAAATCTTCCCTCTCACTTCCTGGCAGATTTTCAGGCCAGGGAAGAATTTCAAGTGGCTTCAGATTCCCTTGGCAAAGTGATCACAATGCCCGAGGTAAAATGGGATTGTAACTTCTAAGCAGGATTTAAATGTTAATGCTTCTCTGATCTTAGAATCCTTTCAATCTGTTTTCTGACACATTCTTTCATAGCCAAAAGTTATCTTTATTTACTTCTTCCTCATCCCTGTTCATTTACTCCTCACAACTGAAACCCAGCAGCTTTTTACTGTTACTAGTTGTCTGGGGAAAATAATCTACCAGGTTGAAAGGCAAGACAAACTGCTCATAAGCTGCTCCCAAAGCAGCAAGAAACATAAGCGGAGGTTAAAAAATAAAAAAAAGCAACACAACTTAGGACACAAATATGAACACTAAAAATGGAAGTAATGGAAGTCGTAAGACTGAATCTCAAGAGACATAAATAATATACAACATTATAAAAGTATACAGTCATTGTCTCCTCCTCTCCCTCGTTTTTGCAGTCTTCTGCTGCCATGAACAGTTGCCCCTCTGCCCTTGTGCCAACCTGCCTGGGAGCCAGGCAATCATGGACTGAAACCGCTACAATCTGTGAGCTAAGTAAACCTTTCTCCCTTAAAAAACAAAACAAAAAGTTATGCAAAAATGTTGAGATAAAGACGTGGCTTTAGACTGACTGTCAAAGTGCTCAACTGTTGTCAAGTGTAAAAAGAATACATTTTCAACTACTGTGAAAATACACAATAGTATTTTGAGCAAGAGTATGTGACCAATAAAGGCCATTTATATTGTATACTGTTTATGGAACTTACTTGCAGTATTGCAATTGTAACGGAAGTACTGTCAGTATTTTCCTACAATTCCTATATTATCATTTCTAGGTAAAATCAAAATCCTTCAATTGTTCTCAGTATGTTTACAAACTGTTCTCCTATTTTGACTGTGGTGAGTTGATGATCTGTGAAAACCCATTAAATTCTACATTTTAAGTGGGTGAATTTTATGTTCAGAAAGCTGTTAGAAGTTTTTGTTTTAGTGCTGGGGACTGCATGCCAAAGACTTACACATGTCAAGTTAACTGCTTTTAAAAATGAGGTATGCTCACAGCCTTGCTGATAAAAAATTTTAAGATATAATTCAGATGAACTTTATAGCAAGTTCATAGAGGTAACACCCTCAGATTCCCTACCAGTATTTATAAATATGTACCTATTCACATAATTGCTTAAATTCAGCAACTCTGCATTTTAACCTCCTTGGATGGTTGTATTCAAAACATTTATATTGAGCTTACCTGCATATGTAATTTATCCCCCATCTTTTTGAGACAGGGCAGCATAGGCTGGCTTTGTACTAGCAGCAATTTTCCTGTCTCTGCCTGAGAGCTGGGATTACAGTTGTGCACCACCATACCTGGCCTATCTGCAAATACTTTTACAAAATGTTTCCCACTGTTCCTATTAAAAATGAAGTTTCATGGTTCAAGTATGAAATGTCCCCTAAAGACTCATGTGGTGGTGTGGTCCTCAGTACTACAAGTTTACAGCTGGAGCTCTGGGAATAACTGGACCAGAATCAATGGGTTAATCCACTGACAGGTTCACAACTGAACAGACTTTAAGTGAACATGGCGGAAGGGAGGCCTAATTGGAAGATCACTGTGCCATGTCCTAGAAAGGTCTCTTATTTTTCCTCGCTTTCCTCTCTTGCTTCCCAGTTGGCACGAGGCAAGCAGCTTTGCTCCACCATGCTTTTTCTGCCAAGATGCTCTGCCTCACAAAGGGCACAACAATGGTGGCAAGTGATTGCATAGTGAAATGTCCAAAACTAAGAGCCAAGACCTATCTTCCCTCTTTTATCTCAGGCATTTTGTCACAATGACAAGCTAAAAGAGAATATCACAGGCTAAGTAGCTTAGTTTTCTACTTAATCATTAACTATGGATACCTGGATTTCAAATTTTGACCCTGGGCCATTTATCAGCAGTGGTATATTAAACCCACCAGCTTTAAGTGCGCCAACCCATTACAAGTCTAACAGGTCATTAACCATGGCTAGGAAACGTATATTTGGTTTCTTTGATATTTTTAAAGTACAAATGCTTAAAATGTGAAATATTAATAAATTATAAACTTTCCTATAGAAAGCCTAAATTAGTATATCCAAATGTCATGTTCATCCATACCCACTCACGGAAATACAGAAAGCATTTAACTCAGTGGAGGTCTGAAAATGTATTTTGTAATCTCCTGTTAGAAAGGTTTTTTCAACTAAGATTTAGTTAGACTTTTAATATAACTTCTGGGTCTGTATCTCCTTTCACCCTCTGTCTCTGGGTCTGGTAAGAAAACTAAAGGCTAGAAAAAATAATTTTGTTATGTGTATTAGACAATTCTAACATTTTTCATAATCTAGGCATCCTTCATATGACTTTTTTTTTTGAGAATTGGTTAGTGATTTTCACTAAGGGCCTAATTTTTGTAATTGTGGAGCTTAAGCTATACATAATTTATTAACAACCTGGCCACATTCCTGTGTGATCTTGGCTAAAGACTTGTGGCTGGGCCTGACGGTGTATTCCTTCAATTCCAGCACTCTTAGAGGCTGAGGCAGGAAGATCCATTTGAGCCCAGTGTGGAAATTTTTTGTCTTTTTGAGACAGGGTCTCACCATGCAGTTTAGGCTGGCCTTGCGCTCACTCTGTAGCCCAGGGTGGTCTCAAACTTCCAGTGATCCTCTTACCTCAGCCTGAGTGCCGATTACAGGAGTGTACCACCATGCCTGGCAATTTTTTTTTTTGGTACTGGGGATCAAAGTCATGACCTTGTACCTGATATGTAGGCACTTTTGCTACTGAGCTAAATCCCCAGTTTCAGCCTGGAAAATTTATCATGACTGTCTCTGCAGGTGTACCTTATCGCTAAAACCCTTTGTTTACTCCCCAGTACTCATGCCCCTAATTGTTGCCCTGTAGCTTCACAGTATAAAGAAATCAAATTGTATTTTAATGTGAATTTGTCACACAAGTCTGACTTAGGTTGAAAGAATACCTTTGCACGTAATCCTTGACTTTTGTGTCCCAAGTGCTCTGGGACTACTCTTCAGTTACTTAAAACTCACAATAAACTTAGCATTTTCCAATGTTCTGCTAAATGTTTTATTCTCACCAACACTGCTGGAAGGCTGTTACTGAGGATTAGAATGCTACAAATTTTGTGATAAAACAAGTCAAACTTTAAACTCAAGCTACTGGAATCCAGGCTACAGACATTATTTTTCAAAGCACTAAAATCAGTCTCTTTATAGTATCTCCAAGGGGGCCTCCGTCCTCAAAAGACGGACCCATTAAATAACCCTGAGGCTACTGTAGCAAAATCAACTACTTGTTCTCTTGGGTCTTATTTTTCATCAGATAGGTATAAAAGGAGGTCAGACAACTTTGAATGTAAAGACTAAAGAAATTCAGTAAGCCAAAGAATGTGAAGTCACTGGGTACAGTGCCAAGTGGCTGCAGTACCAGTAATAGCTAAGGTGTAGGGATCACTTGAGCCTATGAGTTCCAGGCTGAGCTGGGAAACAGATTCCTGTCACAAAAAATAACACCTAAAATATAAATCATATTTCATGTGCATTATGATTTTTTAACTGTCTTGAGATTCCAGTATTAAAAATAAACATACACTTATGTAAATTACACAGTAAAAGGAATTAAAATTCTAGGGCACCATGAAGAAATAAAAATCTAAAGTTTAAATAGAGAAAACTTAACATTAAGACACTGAACATAAATGAGAACTAGATCCAGGTTTAGCTATGCCACTTGCCACTACTGTGCAGTATGATCATTAACAATTGTTAATTCCAATATCCATTTTCTTATCTGTAAAACACAGACCAGGTGATTTATAACAGCTTTCAGCACTTACAGGGTCTATATGGTTTAAAACATACTCTGCTGTATTTCCTCAAATATCAAAAATACAAGATAGTAACTCTCCATGGTTTTGGTAGCAAATTGAGTTGGATGAGAAATCAAATTCAAAGGGTAGGTTCAATGTTGATCTTACGGGGAAATTTGATTTGGTTCTCACCCAGTTCTCCAGTTTGACCATTCAGAGAATTTAGTTCATAACTGAGGTACCAGTATAATCTAAAAACACTTGAGTCAACAAAAGCTGCTATTGAAGACATTTTCAGAAAAATTTTAAAAAATGGTGCCTGTTCATAGATACTTCAATTTCTTTTAAGATTTCTCAATAAGTATCATAATGTTATCATAGCTTGGAGCTCTAGATGGCTTTGTCTTTTTTTTTTAGACAGGTCTCACTGTGTAGTTCAGGCTGGTCTTGAGTTTCCTATGTAGCCCTGTCTAGCCTCAAACTCAGTGATCCTCTTGCCTCAATCTTCCAAGTGCTGGCAATACAGGTGTGTATCACTGCAGTGACAGTGTCATTACTTACTGTCTCAGCCAGAAACTTGAGTTGGTGTAAGGTCATCAGCTGGGACTGTGAGTGGAGTGCCCAATAGGCATATTTATGTGATATATACAGAGTGACCAACACAGTTAAAACTGGAAGATTTTACATAAATATTTTTCTTTTTATACTTCCCCCAAACATCTGGTAAAGCTGTTTTATTGACAAGAGATTTACGCCACTCATCAGTCACTGGTGGCTCAATTATCTCTTCAGCAGAAAAGGGTCTTTCTCATCATTATGTTCTTGATATTAGGATAAACTCTCACTCTTGAAACACCCAGGTAAATCAGAATATTGTGATGGCTAAGGTTAACATTGATATTTTTTTCAAACTCTTTAATGTTCCTACCCCACAATGCCACTATGTAAGCAGATTATGAGGAAAATTCCTCATGTATACATTTTTAAGATTCCTTTATGGGTAAAATAAGCAATAAACCTAAAGTTTTTGCCAAGACTTGCTATTACTTGCTGTGCAGGGAACAAAAATACAAATAGAGGATGAAGATAAATACCATTTCACCCAACCTCCATACTCACCTAGTTTTAAAAATCCACAGTACTTGGTTGACTTGGCAATTCACTGGGAGGGACAGACAACAGTTATGTATTTGTAGAATTTTCTGTAAGTGATCCCAACACTTTTTTGTTGGAAAAATGTCTTGCTAAATTTAACTGACCCAGCCTGTCAATGGTAGTATGCCTCTAATCCTAGCACTCAGCAGACTGATTTAGGATGATGGTAACAGTGAGTTTGAAACCATCCTGGGCTATATAGTGAGTTCAAGGCCAGCCTGAAATACAGTCTCAAAACAAAACGATTGACCTAATACTCTCTTATGAACTACCTAAGATTTACATTACAATGCCCCAAAGTTATACATCAATGACTTATCTTTTGTGATTAAAAAGAATCTAGTCTGCATTATGTAAAGCATACCTAATTCCACTTTTAAAGTATTTCCCAAATTCATTGTTTTTTTTCTGGGGCACAATCTATTCTTTCACAAGCTGGTGCCACCAAACATTAATTTGCAAATCACATTTCTAAAGAGGGTATAACTTTTTCCTAAAAAGTTAATAATTTAGTTGTAGATTCTTTCAAAATACATTAAATATATTTGTTTCCTGTGTTTTTGGTTAGCTGTCTGTGGCACATAAAGGCTAGAAAAACGTCAAACTACTCAAATACATGACAATTTACAGAAAGCACTGTATTATACAAGTCTACTGTTTTCTACACAGGATTTTTAAGCAATCTGTTACTTTTTTTCCCCCTACAAACTGGTCTTCCACAGTAACTCAAAGAGAAGTGACTGTTTAATCTTAAAAAAAATGATTAAAATTCATTACATTGAAGGTCAGAAAGAAAACAGCCAACATTCTGTTCCTTTTCCAATACTTACCATCAAACATTACCATTGCCTAGGAATGAAACAAAACCATTAATCTTGTAGTTTGTTCCTAGAAACATGACAAGTTTAGTCTCTGAAAAACTTTATAATCATCACATGCTATATACGTCTGAGAGCTTGACACTACTGTGTGTTGGTTAGTTTTAATCAGTCTGCCTACTGTTCTTTGATAGGAGGGCTTACTAATCAGAAGTTTTATTAACAACTAATAGAAATGTGTAGTACATACCTTCACTGACTCAAACAAATCTATTAATTTTGTTTTCAGATAAAGTGCAAAACGGGAGGGGAGAAAAAAAGGTACAAAGCACACATCATCAGCACTTTTAACCCCTTTGATACTTTCAAGAGGAAATGAAATTTCCCATCTTTCCACACCGTAGACAGATTCTGTAAAAGAAACACACAGCATTGTTTTAGTGACACGAGTGAAGAAAAATATACTTCATTTAAAATACTGAGCAAGCAACTTAAGTCTTGAAGCAATCATACATATGAAGTATCAAAATCAAACACTAAAAAAATAAAACTGGTGATCCGTGCAAATGAACTTGGCGTCTCTGCAGTATTTCAGCACACAGGCTACGTTTATCCAAGAACAAGTGATACTTAACAACAGATCGCCAGTCTTCAGCCAGCGAATCATCAATGATATCCCTTTTCATTATTTCCCTGCCTTGGCTGCTTGGTGACAAGTCGTTTTAAAGGGAGTCACTGTATCACTCCCGGAGGCCCCTCTATGTCCTTTCTTATTTGCTTTTCAGGCATCGTCCTTCCCTTCCCAGCTCTTCTACCTTTCAACAGCGATTTCTTTGGACCTCTTCCCAAGTCATCCCTATATGAAAAAACCACTGAAGGTTCGAAACAGGGAGAAGAGTGTACGTGCGCTGGGAACCGAAGAAGACTACGAGTTAGCCCGGTGGGTGAAAGCGGGCTACACCGCCTTAAGGCGCGAGCACAGCCGCCCGGGGTCCCTGCACCTCCAGATACCGACGGCTCCGATTGTCCTACTCCTCGGAGTCCAGACGTAAAAGGTCTCCGGAAATTCCTCAGTTAGAAAATGGAGCAAGAGGGTCTGTGCAAGCCCTGAAGAACCGTGAGGCCGAGGGTCACACGGCCGCCACAAGCCACCTCTTATCAGACCTACCCAACAGGAGCCCTGACGGAGGCCTTCGCCCCGTTTCCAGGTCGATCCCCAAGGCCCTCCAGTCGGTGGGTCCTCCACCTCATCATCCCTACCGCACGACTTTTTCGCCCCTGCGTGTCCAACACATCCATCTACTAGCTCCACTGAGCCTCCCAGGCGCTCCTAACATGGCGGCCAATCCTCTCCGCTCCGCCTCTCCGGGCGCGTCCGACCTCAGCGCATCTTGGGTATTGTAGTTCCCGCAATAGCCTTGTCGTCCCGTCTGGCCCCTAGAAGACTACCATTCCCAGAACGCACCGCATCCGAGCATGGCTATTGGGGCTGCTCGGACAGAGAGATGATGTCATTGCAAAAACCCCACTGCATTCATTGTGCTACGATCTACCCACCCCCTGCTGCCGCTGGGTTTGCGATTGCCGCTCGCTCCAGCTGAGCTCAGAGTAGCAGCGGCACTAGGGCAGTGACTGACTCCAGCCCTTGGATTTAGGACGTCGCTGTCCTTCCCTTGCGTGCGTGACTCATTCGCACATCATTTCTGTTTATGCCTGGGGTGGGGAGAAAAATCCCAAACCAGGTGAGTTGAAGTGATTTGTTAAAATGGTTCTCCCAAGTTATTCCTCCCGCTTAGTTTTGAAGGCTTTCTTTTGGGAAGATGGGCCGGGGGCGTGGGGTGAGGTGGGGCGATTGGGGATTCTCTCCCAGGCGCTGCTATGGGAAAAGCTCTATGCAATTCGGGTCACTGCAAAGAACCAACTCCAGCAACCCACAACCCCACCCCCGTCCCTCGCCCTCCGCCAGAAGGATGCCTGCCGATTCCTTGGTTCTCAACTCCCTGCAACCTTTTTGAGACTGGGAGAGGGGGTTGGGCTGTGAAGGACGTTGGGAAGTGCACTTGGAAAATCAGAGGAGGGTAGAGGTGGGAAACTGCAGTCCTGACACTCATGGCCGGAGTGCTGAGGTTGGAGTGGGAAGGGGTGATGCATGAAGAGAAACGGAGACAGTGATTTAATGCGGTCGCACTACTTTGGAACATTTCTGTGTTGCTTGGATGAGCACATACTAGTCATTTTTAGGATGAACATGCTTCTTATTAGCTTAAGTTGCGTGGGGCTTTATTTTCTTTGAATATATGTCGTTGGCCTTGCCTTTTCTGTTGATTTGAGGTGAGAGTGTCCTTTAATGGTGCACTCCGTGACAGTCAGAAACATCTCACGTGTCTGGGGAAGGTTCTCTTAGGCTGTTGGAAACAGCTTTTGTAAGTCTTTTCAGTTCTCCTGACTGCAGGGTTCAGGATTATTTGGAAGTGGAACCGACAGATTTGTCCTCATGTGAGTGTTTTAAATTACATTGCAATAGGCTCCTTGCCACTGACAGTGGCACCATAATGAGCAGCCGTTTCCTGAGGCACAGTCACCACTCTTAGATAACGGTTTGCAGACTGGATCGATTAGGGAAACCCATCTTCATTTTAACACATTAAGGGAAGGGAAAGTTAGAAGTGCTATCAACCTTCATTTGCCATTGCTTAAATCATATGCAAGGAAGAGTAATCCAGACCAGAGAAACCAAGGAGCATAATAGTGTTGTACTCGTTTTTGCTTGTTTCTAAACACAATGACATATTTAATAGGGCAGAAAACATTCTTCCATGATGTTGGCTGTCTTTTACTTTAAAGAGTTACAGGAATGATCAGTGCAATAAACATATTACTTTGAGATAAACAGCTGGCTGGCTCCAAAACAGATGGGGCCAGTCTTAGCCCAGAGATCTACAACCTTGGAAACAAATGGACCTGGGGTCAACCACACCCCCTCTTGGAATGTCAAAAGAAGGAGAAATGTTAGAGTTTGCCGAACTCTAAACTGATAAATCTTTTCACAGCCCAGTCAGGCACTGGGTGAAAGTCATTACTGGCTGTCATGCTTTGAACCAATTTGTTCATTTTAAATTCAGACCCAAAGTCTCCAAAGTTGCAGCTGGGTGATACTTTGTTAAATGCTGCTTGCTGCTGAATGCAGAGGACAGTCCACTGTATGGCTTTTGTAGCACAGTGATTTATTGGGATGCCGTGAGCAGCTTTTGGAATTGGGAGTAAGACCAATAGTCTGCTGTCAGCTCTACCATCTCTCTATTGCTTACTCTGCTCTTCTGCATACCCCACCCTTTTCTCTTGTACCTTCCTCACCCCACCCAGTGTCTGTTGAAATTCTTTTTTTTTCCCCGTTTCTCCATTTACGGTTCACATTTTCTCACTGTTTCAGAATCTTCCCCTATCATTGGCATATTGCATTTCTTTCTGGAAGTCACCTTCCAAGTTCTGAACATCTTCCCCAGCCCTACTCTCCTTCACCCAGGAACCTCAGGGTGGATGTAGACTGTAGATATTTATTCAGGGTTCTCTTTGAGAAGGCCTTGGCTTCTCTTTCTCTTGCAGTCTGTGCTTGGCAGGAGGAGCAGCAGAGAGCCTGACCCTGGCTGTGAGAGTCTGAGAGGGGCATAATCTGCACCCACACCAACCTGCTCACAATGAAATGTTGCATTTGAGCTCATGCCACTTCCTTTCCCTGGCACCTGTGAAGAGCTCAGTGGGTTAGCAAGACTCTTTAGTGCCTTACATGAAATGTTCTCATAATTCCCAAGAAATAAATATTCTTCAAATTGCTTCTGCCTCATTTAATACATTTTTTTCTTTAACCCTCTTCCAGGGAGTGGTGGGAAGGCTGTTTTCTCACCTCCCTTGCTATTCCCCATTGATTGCTGGGGCGAAATCCAGGTGGCCAAATTGCTTATGTGGTTTTTTTGAAGGTACTTAGGTAGGTAATACCTTTCTTCCTATTGTTTCTTCTCTTTTGTGGAGGAAAGAAGTTTGTTTTATACTCCTCTCCAAGGAAGAAGTGTGTGGTGGGGATTGTATGTTGTTTTTTTGTTTTTTGCTTTTTTGCTTTAGCAGTATTGTTTCTTCATGCGTGTAGTATGTATCTGCTGACCATTTGAAGGCAACTTATGTGAGAGGCAGATGCAGAGGCTGTCAGCCAAGACATCTTTTCCACTTTCTCTTTTGTAATTTTCTTCTTCTGAAATACTCCCTCACACCTAAGGTTTTTTTAGTGTGTTATGTAGGAGAAATGAGCTAAAAGGATGGTTAGATTTGGCTGTCTGTGTTCTCCCTGTGACCTTGACTGTGCCTTTGTACCTCAGCTTACATTTTGGCAAAGGGGTAATGATCCTCGATCCTTGATTTACTTGGCCTGATGTTATAACCCTCTGTGATCTGACCCCAGTTGTCATTCTGACAAGTATGAATTGCACAGCTGTTTTGGTTAATCACTGTGGCTACACTGAGGAAAGGAAATACTTCCCTGCCCTCAACAAGGGAAACAGTCATCAAACAATTTCAAGTGTGATCAGTGTTTCTTCCAAGGGGGATGTACTATAGAATGGATAGAAATCTCAGTGGGCACAAAGGGAAGAGTGGTGAGCAAAGCTGCAGAGATCATAATGAAGAATGAGGCTAGAAAAGGGAAGAAGCTGGAGACCTGGCAGTTTTCTGAGCAACAGGTGAACCCTGGAAGCCCAGGAAGGGTTTTCCTTGGCTAGATGAATGACATGTGCAGTGATACTGAAAACATCACCCTGGCTCTTAGGTGGAGAGATTAGAGGGACGTTTGGCTTTGGTGAATATGGAGAAAAGTAACCATATATTTGTAGTCTAAATGGTGGATGATGGATAGTTCTTGGATCTGAAGTGATTGCAGAGGGCGTGGAGCTAAGGGAAGAGATTGGAGAGCTCAGCTTAAAAATTAAAATTGACAAGATACATTGATTAACTAGATATAGGGGTAGAGAGAAAAGGTCATGGTTTACGTTGGTGGCCCCCAGGCCTCCTGCGTTTGCATTGTGCATTTGTGATTGGTTCATTGTCCAATGCTGAGATCCGCCTAGGGGTGAAGCCAGATACAATGTAGTGGCAGGAAGAAGGTGTGTGTCTCTCTCTTGGCAGTTTCCGCTTGCTGTTCGAAGCTGCCATGAACTGTGGCCCGCCATGCCACCCTGCCTTGGAGCCAACTGAGTATGGACTAAAACCTTTAAAAACTGTAAGAAATAAACCTTTCCTTTCCCAACTTTGGGCATCAGGTATTTTATCTCAGCGACGAGTAAAAAGTAACTAAGACAGCAGGCAAGAATGACTTGAGATTTTTTCGAATAACCAGGATGACTTTTATAGAGAAAAGGAATGCTGAATTAGGTTGTTCAAGCAGTGACTTAACTGGGTGCGGTGATACATGCTTGTGTTTTCAGCTCCTGAGGAAGCTGAGTCAGGAGGATCACAGGTACAAAGTCAGCTTGGGAAACTTAATAGACTGTCTCAAAACAACAACAAAAATTAGGGGGTTTTGTCATGTTGAATTTGAGGTCCTGGAGAACATCTAAAATCCTTCTTTTGTTTTTGTATCTGTGTGGCATTGTAGAAGAGAGCTTCAGATAAGGCCAAGACTAATACCACATATTTATTAACTGTATAATATTGGATACCACATTCTTTTTTTGAGCTTCAGTTTCCTTGTTTGTAAAATATATTTATTTCACTAAGTTATACTGATCCCAAGCTATATGTGTACAATGCTAGGAATACACTATTGGATAAGATAGTGTTTGCTCTGGAGGAATTTGCTAAAGGAGGGAGATAAATACAGACCATCATACTAGCACCCGGAGGGATATAAGGGCAATGCTAGAAGTGCGTGGAGGGCCCACAGGAGGTGCTTTTACTTGGGGAGCAGGGCTATCCACAAAGTAGAGGCAACCTTGACCCTAGATAAAAAGCTGTCCAGAGTATATTCCAAGGCACCTAATAGATTGCCTCCAATGAATTAGGGACTCTAAATGTCTGTTGACTGGGTGTACTAATCTAGGTCTCCAGAGGCCCACTCAAAGTATCAACACATTGGAAGGAGTCAGTTAGCAATAATGCAAATGTCAAATGTAAAATGCTCTCAACAGATCTATTCCTGAGACCTGCAAACTTTGAGACATTTTGTGAATGACTTTTAGGGAAATTTAGAAATATTTCAGTTCTGGTTTCTTTTGGGGCTTAAGCTCCTTGATTAAAGTTGTTTTTCTCAAAGTTTTTTTTTTGTGTGTGTGGTACTGAGGATTGAACTGAGGGCCTTGTGGATGTTAACCAAGCAAGCTACCACTCAGCTACATCCCCAGCCCTCAAAAATCTTTCTAATTGCCTAGCATTTTCTTAAATCAATCAGACTTTTGAATTTTATAAATAAGTGAAACCACACACAAATAAAAATAAAATTGGTAAAATAATTTTTCTGTAGTAAAGAAAAATTCTTTTCAAAATATCTTGCTTTTATCACATAAAAATATATTTAACTTATGAAAAGAATTTTTCCCCGAGAATCGCCATGAGTTCAAGACCAGCCTGGGCTATATACACTAGAGTTCGAGGCCAGCCTAAACAATATAGCAAGACCCTGTCTCAAAAACCAATGCGAACAAATACACCCCTCACCCCCAATTTCAGTATTGTCATAATTTAGGTAACCATTACTGTATTTTCTTGATTGTCATAGAA
Organism: Dolichotis patagonum; assembly: GCA_004027295.1. Taxonomy (NCBI): domain Eukaryota; kingdom Metazoa; phylum Chordata; class Mammalia; order Rodentia; family Caviidae; genus Dolichotis; species Dolichotis patagonum. Next base: position 71,185 of record PVJX010004663.1, read on the forward strand.
ATGTGGCTCATCTCCAAACATGAACATTTCCAAGTATAGAGGAATTTTCTATGAACCACAGATAATTTATTTTAAGTTTCTTCTTTGTAAGAATGTAACCCTTGAAAACTAGATAGGTTTACTTACATTAACATATAGGTTCATAACTGCTCCCTGGAATGTCCTCAGGAAGACTATGGACCTATGAGGTCATGTTAAATTGTGTGTGTATGTTTATGTGCTGGAGTTCACGTGTGTATCCATGTGGTTTTCTATCACTACATGTGTGTCCTAGGACAAATTACTTGACTTTTTTGAACCTCTGTTTGTAAAATTGTTATGTGAATATATGTTAAGTACCTGGCACGATGCTGAGTCTAGTTAGTGCTCATGGTAGCTGCTTTTGACATTATATTTATTGATCATTTTTAACATTTGACTGATGTGGGATGCTTGTTTAGCACTCATAGTGACAAAATGAGGAAAAAGATTATAACATAATGAGACAACCTGATGCAATGGGAAGTGCCTAAAATCCATGTCAATTTTTTTCTTTGCCAGAAATTTTAATTTACATCTAATTATGAGGAGGGGATCAGACAAATATAGATTGTGGGCCACACCACAAAACAGCTTCAAAATGCCAATATCATGAACAACATAAAACTAAATAGACTATATGGGTAACTGATCTGCATTAAAGGAGGCTAGGGAGATGAGATAACCAAATGCAAGCCAGGAATGGTGGCGAGCACCTGTAATCCCAGCATTCCCAGCACAAGGGAGGCTGAGGCAAGAGGATCACTGTGAGTTCAAGGCCAGCCTGAACTGCATAGTGAAACCCTGTCTCAAAAAAAACAAAAAAAAAGCCAAATGCAACATTTAATTCTTCATTAGATCTTGGACATTAAAATAAAGCTTATAAAGGACATTTGGGAACATCTGGGGAAATTTGAATGGGAGCTACACATTAGTAATTGGTAACAATGTTATTTTTTCTGGACCTGATAACAATTTCATCCTTTTAGCCTGCCATGTAGAGGTTGGGTATATCAGGTGCTGTTTTAGGACTTTCACAGCAAAACCAGAAGACTTCAAGGACTGCTTCACACGTTAATGATTTTCTTGGTCACAGCAAGTGTTTAATCAGCCTATTGAGTAGGATAGTATGTGTCCCTTATATCCTTTCTAAGCAAGATCTTGTCATTCTGTGAAAGTGCAAATGTCTGCAGCTGGCATCTAATCTTGGTATTACTAGAAGTAGTAATGGAAGTGGATTAGGTATTTCTACAGTGAAAAGGAAAGGATGGGAGAAAGCATATACATATATATCTTAAATTTGTTTTTTGATTCTAGAAATTATATATGCTTAATCAAAATTTATTGCAGAAATACACAATGAGCTACCTAGGGAATATCTTCTTTAATTGACCCTATAAAGGTATTCAGCTGTCAGATTTTGATTTGTATTAGTCAGCAAATTTCCTCATACATAGAGTAATAATATTATAATACCAATAATTCTGCTCATTCTCTTTCAGTTTTGTATTTTGGGCATTTGCATGTTGCTTTAACTTACCCATTTTAATGGCAGTTGCAAGCAGTGCTTCAGTGAATCTCTGAGTGTGTATCGTTTCACTGGGAGCTTGTGGAAATATTTCTGTAGGATCCTTTTCTAGGGATGTAAATGCTGAGTCAAAGGGCACGGAGTTTCCCTTTAATTGCTTCCTGATTTAAATTCTTATCAGCAGTGTTTGTGAGTGCTGTTTGCAACTATCATTGCCAAAGCCATTAGCCACTTGGGCTGTGCTTTCTAAGGGAACAAAGGTTGTGACGGGTAGAGAGAACATGGGGAAAAATGGAAACACAGAGTTCTGTCCATTTTTTGTGAAGCTGTATTAAAGATTGATATGTAAATAACTTGGAAACCTCTGGAAGAGAGAAATAAAATACATTTTTCTTGCTTGCACACAGCATGCTGTTTGAAAAATAAACTGAAACAGTGAAGTGGCCAAGAGTTTCCCCAGAAAATTTTTAAGAAAAACTTTATGGTTAGCTTCATTAAAATGCGGTTATCATCAAGCTTGAGATGTGAATAACCTCTTCTACTCACTTCCTCTGCACCAAAGTCACAGAGCCACACTGGGAATTTAAGCTCTATTTAAAAAGAAAAACAGAAGTGAATTTCAGTAGAAACAAGCCTAGGGCAGATTTTTGACATTTTTTGGTGGAAAAGCAGGCACAAGTTCATGGTGGCTGTTAGTGATTCATATGTCCTAATTGAGGTGCCAAGGGAGAAATTGGGAGGATCATGGGCTTTTCATTATTTTTACCTTGTTAACCATTGTGGCTGGATGAAGCAAAAGAAAATTTTGTGCTTTTTTGTTACATAGACAATTTATATTCTTAAGCCTTAATTTTTAAGGCACAAAATGCTATATTTGTGAGACTCAAATGAGTTAATGTGTATAAAATAGCATTGATGAACTTATGTGTACATAAATATGTTCTGTTGTTAATGATGCTATCTCTGAGTGACCTGTACATACTGATCTTTCCTTTAATTCCAGTGTCATTTGTTAACAGACTTTTTTTTTTAAAAAGGAATGTCACGCATACCTGTAATCCCAGCATTTGGGAGGCTGAGGCAGGAGGATCACTGCAAATTTGAGGCCAGCTGGGGCTATATAGTGAGTTCAAGGTCAGCTTAAGTAACAAGACCTTGTTAAAAAAAAAAAGGATTGTCTCTCATACTGTCTTACTGTTATTTCTTACTGTTATTTCATTAGTGCTATGTGCATAGGCTAAATACTATACAAGGTTCTGTGCTGGGTATTCTGATAGGGAAACGAAAGAGAAGCCCTGTCTTAATTATTTCCTTATTGCTGAGACCCAGAACTGTAAAGGGAAAGGTTTATTTTGGCTCACAATCTGTAGAGGTTTTAGTCTGTACTTGGCTGGCTCAAGGCAGGGTGGATAGTGGAAAATAAGCTCAGGGCTTGGTGGGCAGGAAGAAGAGGGACAGATTGATGGAGGAGGGAAGATGGTGGACCCTCCCAGGCCACTCCTCACTCCTGGTGACCCACCTCCTCTGAGCAGGTTCCACTTCACAACACTGAATTTAGCTATGAACTCATCGGTGGACACATCCACTGAGGAATATCACACCACGGTATCTGATCACCTCCCGGGAGCCCCAGCTATGAGTGCATCAGTGGTGGGAAGACATCTAGATAGAAACCTAACAAGCTCTCCAGGGGCTTTCCTGCTTCCCCATTTTCATTCCAGGAGACCAGTGCAGTGTTTTTTTGTTGAGGATCTTCTACAGAAGATGCTCTACAAAAGTGTATTGTTCATACTGTATTTTCTCTCAATTCTAGGTAGTAGATTTTTAGTTGTTTTTTTTCTTACATGTAAATAAGGAAACAGTTCTCAGTAAGGTGAAGTAACTTGTCTTTTGAAGTTACTTAGCTGAGAAAAGAAAGAAAAGAAAAAGAAAAATGCAGGTGTAGGCCTGAAGTAGGTTTTCAGGAACCAAAACGATTCTGCTTCTACAGATGCTTTCTGTTTTTACCTGTCTTCTGGCTGAAACAATAAGGTACCCAGTAGCAGGCCTGGCTGGCGATATTTATTTTCGCATTACCCTCAGATAAAGGAGTTTTCTGTAGACCTTCTGAGTTAGTTGAAGCTATAATGAGCATTGCCTTAGCATCAACTGGGTACCAGATGATGGTCTATATGTTTTGATTTTTTTTTTTTTTTGGTACTGGAGGTTATGCTGCTGAGTTAAATCCCCAGCTCTATTTTGATTTTTTCTTTTTTTGGGGTGCTGGAAATCAAACTCAGAAGCTCGTGCTTGCCAGTAAGGTGCTGCTGAGCTATATCTCCGTTTTTTTTTTTTTTTCTGACCCTTTTTTTGTTTGTTTGTTTTTGAGACCAAGTCCCATTATATTGCCCAGACTGGCTTAAATTCCTGTCCTCCATTGATCTTCCTGCCTCAGCCTTCCAAGTATAGGGACTAGTTGTTTATATTATTATTATTTTTTTCTGTAGTACTAGGGATCAAACCTAGGACCTTGAACATGTTCAGCAAGTACTTTACCTCTCAGCTATGTCCCTAACCTGAAAATATTTAAGCCTGTAGAATTTTTTTGTTTTGTCTTTTTGAGACAGGGTCTCGCTGTGCAGTTCAGGCTGGTTTTGAGCTGACTTTGTAGCCCAGTCTGGTCTTGAACTTGCAATGATCCTCCCACTAGAAAATATTTCAGCCTATAAAAAAGTTGCAAAAGTAGTACAGTGAGCACCGCATTTACTTTTAATCTAAATTCATTTTTTTCTTTCTTTCCTTTTTTTTTGGTACCGGGGATTGAACTCATGACCTCACACTTGCCAGGCAGGCACTTAAGCCACTGAGCTCAATCCCCAGCCCTTTTTCCTTTTTTTTTTTTTTCCAGTACTGGAGATTGAACTTATGACCTTGCACTTGCCAGGCAGGCACTTATGCCACTGAGCTAATCCTCACCCTGATCTAAATTCATTTATTCTCTCTACACATGCACACATATGCACATACATCCCCACACTAAGCCATTTAAAAGTAAGTTGCAGATATTACCACACTATCTCTAAGCACTAAAAGCATGTATCCCTTAAGAGCAAGGACATTCTTCCACATAACTGTACATCATTACCTTGGAACATTATTTTTCTGTTATCTCCAGTCATTCCAATGACCTTTATAATTTTTTAATTACATTTTTGGTCCAGAATCTAGCCAAGGATACTTACACAATACAGTTGTATCCTTCTGTTTTCTTTCATATAGCAATAGTACCTTCTTTTTCCTTTTATAATACTGACATTTTTGAAGGTTCCAGCTTTGTTGTTTTGTTGATGGGAATTAGAATTGTTTGCTCAATAGCAGACTCAGGTAAAACATTTGTGGTAAGAGTAGCATAAACAATGTTTCTTCCCTCCCATGTATCACGGGTGATGGGTGTATCACTTTGTAGCATCACTGGTGATAGGAGTTTTGAGCATTTCTTGAGGTGGTAAGGGCAGATCTCTCCATTCACAGGGCATCGGTTCCCTTCTAGAATTAATAAAATTACTGATGGGGTATATTTTGAGATTCCTTGAATATCCTATTCCTTGACAACTTTCATCTAATGGTTTTAACATCTGTGGAAAGCCTGGTCGATGTCAGTTGTGTTTATGAGTTTTCTAATTCTGTCTTTCATTTGATATTTGTCATGTGACCAGTTAGCTTTGAGCCCCTTCTCCGCTTTACTTTTAAAAAACATGAAATCTTTTTCTTCCAGTATATTATAATACATTTTCAGTCTTCTGAAAGTCCTCATACCCTGACCTTGTGCTTCTTTTCTTTCTTTTTTTTTTTTGAGACAAGGTCTCAGGTTTGCCTTGAACTCACTGTATAGCCCAGCCTGGTCTAGAACTCACAATGATTCTCCTGCTTCAGCCTCTTGAGTTCTGACATTATGGGTATGTGCCTCCACGCCTGGCATAAATTGTCCCAAATTTAGCGAGTGGGTGCCTTTTTAAAAAAATAAACAATCTTATTTAATCCTAAAAGCTTTCTGATAAAGTATGTCAGATTTTTCACATAATGAAGAAACCAAGTCTGGGAACCAGGAAACCTGTTAGAAAGCCAGTTCTGACTTCTGTGATGGCTCTTGCTGCTCCACACTGCCTCCTGGCTGTCAGGGGCAGAATGCTTCTTTCTGAAATCAAGGTGAAAAAAGCGCACAATCACTGTTGTCACTGTTACTAAGAGCAAGTGATTGGAGATGACCCTGTGTGCAACAGAAGGAAGGTGGTTAAGTAAATGGATTTACAGGGAAAGCTAGGAGACTACAAAGAAGAATTAGTGTGTTCTCTTAAGTTATGATAGAGAAAGAGATCTTCAAGTGTATGTTAAAGGAAAGAAGTATAGACCAGTAGATATTTTGTGAGAAAAGGAGGGATAAGAAAAACACATGTGAACCAGGAGTGGTGGTACACACCTGTAAGCCTGGCATTCTGGGAGGCTGAGGCAGGAGGATTGGAAATTTGAGTGCATATTAATTCTTATTTAAGAAATCATCTCAGTGTAGTGTTAATTTACATGTAATCATGATTGTCGCCCAGAAAGTTAGGGGTTATAGTCATTTTTCATTTTGGACATATTTGGAGCAGACTTAGCTTTTGGGCAGCTGCCTCTTACCTTCTTTTCCTCTTCCTTGCTCTTCCTGCTACCCACATACTTTTCTGATTTTATTTTACCATCTTAATTAGCCATGCAAAATCTTAATTGTCTTGGCAGACAAAAGAAAGTTTAATAAACTTTCAAAGACTCTAGAATTTTGCTTTCTAAGAGCTGACATGGGAAAGAATGCTTCTAGTCTGGAAAATTCAAGTAGTAACATCAAAAGGAACTCATGTCCTAGGAACTGTGAGTGGGATGGGAAGCTCAATTTCTTTTGAGAGGGACTGAAAAAAAATACTTCTGTCTGAAATAGTAATAGAGAACCACTTAGTTTTCATTTTTCTGTGGAAAATCTCCGTATGCCAGTGATTAATCCAAACCCTCAAACCAAACTAAACCAAAAGAACAAACACAAGTAGGAAAATCCTTAAATAATCCTAATTAAAAATATTTATGAGCTCTTGGACGTGCTACTTTGCTGAGATGATCTCTAGTTTAACAGTTAAGGTTGTCTCTTTGAAGTGACATTTCAACTCCTGGAGCTGCAACTGTATAGCTTCCAAATTCAGTGACATCAATTCATGGTGATTGCAGTAGGATTGTTCTTGTGTTGTGACCATTATTTGTCATAAATTGTTGAGTCTTAGCCTTTACTACACATTTTGCTTTTATGACCAGCAAATGAAATGGCTGTACATACAATGTCACTTTTATTATGTATATTTATAGTACTAGTAGAAACATTTTTTATTTTAGGATGTACCAAGCACAGTACTGTTTTATATACACTTACTAATTGCTTTACATAAGTTATTTCCTTTATGACAAAAGCTACAGAAAGTAACTGAATCTCTGAGAGAGTGAGCATCATATCAAAGATCATTTGACAGCTAGGAGGCAAATCAGGAAAAAAAATTAAGACCATTTTACTATGCTGTGCAACTTTTCTTCATGAATTGAAATTTTGTGTAGAAGATGATTAAGTTTTCACTTTATCACTGGAACTGGGTCCTGTCTTACTTACTTCATAGATGTTTACTTAGGTCCATCACATGCCAGGATCCTTGAGCAGTGATTGAGATCTGGGCCTTTTCATTAAGAAATCATAATCAGTTGGAAAAGATAAAATATACTTCTGTGCTCCCATACCCATGGCATAGTCAAAAGGTGGAAGCATCCCAAGTGCCCACAGATGGATGAATAGATAAACAAAATGTAATGTATGCAGACAGTAGAGTATTATTTAGCCTTACAAAGGAAAGAAATTCTGATGCATGCTATAATATGGGTGAACTGTGAGGACATGCTAAGTGAAGTAAGCCAACCACAAGAGGACAAAGACTGTTCAGTTCTACATATATGAGGCACTGAGTTGTCAAACTTGATAGAACAGGGAGTAGAATGATGGTTAGAACAGGAAGTAGAATGAAAGGGGCTGAGGGAGAAGGAAATCGGAAATTATTTAATGGCTATCGGGTTTCATTTTTTCCCCCTTTTATTGGGTACTGGAACCTGAACTCAGGACCTCATGCTTGCCAGGAGGGTATTTTTACAAGTGAAGAAATTCTAGAGCTGGGTTGCAGAAATTGTTAAAATTACGAATTTTATGCTATATATATTTTACCACAACTTAGTAAAGCAAAAAGTGATACGTCTTGTCTTAGTCCATTTGCACTGCCATAACAAAATACCTGAGACTAGTTAATTTGTAAACAATAAAAATTAATTCTAGAAGTCAGGAAGGCCAAGATCAAGGCCCTGGCAAGCTTGCTATCGAGTGAGGACTGTTCTCTGCCTCCAAGACAGTGCTGTGTTACAGTGTCCTCAGATGCTAGAAGTGGACTTGGTCCCTTTGGTGCTTTCGTAAGACACTCATAGAAGCAGAAGCTTCATGATCTAATCACCTGCAAAAGGTTTTATTACTGTTCACATTGAAACTTAAATTTCAACATGAACTTTGGAGGAGACACAAACATTTGAATCACTGAGCTTTCACTGTGTGATAGCAAGAGGTCAGTGGGACGTGGAAGGACTCATATTGCCGTAAGGATTGGCTTCTTAGGTACGTCTTGCTGGCAATGGAAGGTGGGTAAGATTTGTGTGGCCGTGAGGAAGATGGGGAGGGCAACCCAGATGAAGGGAACAGTGAACTGAGATGAAGTTACGGAGCAGCTCTTAGAACCAATTCTAGGGAGGAACAAATCTCCAAGTATTGTATGTACATGCTAACCCAACCATCTTCCACATAGGCAGAGACTGACAAGCAAAGTCTAAACCATAAAGTTGTGGTATGGTGGGCAGGAGGAACTCATTCATGATTCATTTGGTAAACATTTATTTAACACTTAGTGCAGGGTGCTATGCTAGGCACTTTATGTATGTTGGCAGATTTAATACCCCCAACAACTCTGGAGTTATTAATAGCCCAGTTAACAGATGCAGAAATTATGACTCAGAGAGATGAAGTAAGTTGTCCAAAGTTCCAAGACTGGTAGGTTGCAAGGCTTTACCCGGAGCTTGTACTGTGTTTGCTAACTGTACTACCTCCCTCTGGAAAAAAAGTTAGTATCTGACTCTATGGAGTAGTTAACTAAGTCAAGCACTATGCTGTGCTATCTAATCTTTATTGAGTAGTTACTAAGTCAGGACTGGTACTCAGCTCTTTATATTCCTAATTTTATATTATCCTCCCTACAGTCCCGAAAGGTAGGAGTCCTTATCCTCACTTTACATATGTAGAAACTGAAGCTTAAAGAGGTTGTGACTTATTTAAGATGATAGTATTAAGACAGTGAGCAGTGATTCAAGGGTAGGTTTTAAGTGGTAGGATTTTTCAGACCTTGTTCTTTTCCTCTTGCTGTGCATCTTCAGAGCTTAGCCTTTCTATTTCTGGAAGAGCTATGTCAAAGTATGAGTCTCCCTGTTGGTCACCGGGGCCCAGGAGAGTAATGACAGTCATAAGATGCCAGCTCTTCAAGTTTTCTAACACCAGAGGTAGCTCTTCTAATTCCTGTGTCATCTTTCTGAGGTTGTAGATCACCACCCCCCAGAAAGAAATTGTTTTTCCTAAAACATTAATGCCTCCCCTTTCCCAGGTAGAATATGACCGGTTGATCTTTGCAATTTGTGTCTTAGAAGTCACTTAAAAAAAAAAATCATCTAAGAGAATGCCGATTGAGGCCAGCCTACGTGTTTGTTCTTGTCTCTCTCTACCAGAAAGGACAATCTCAGCGTATTACTCCCGATTTTATCTTTGGAGCTCTGAGAGAAACTGGTTGTCAGAGGCCTTGGCCTGTAAGACTTTTACAGGTTCACATGGAAGTCTGAGCTCATTTAATCTTCTGCCTCAGGATGCTTCCTTCCCTTTCAAGGTCCTGGTGGACTTGGTGCCTTGTCAGGAAGGGTTTTCCAGCTTGCTTTGTGGACCAAGTCCCAGTTCCAGCCCTTCTAACTCTCTAGAAAGGTCCATTGTATGGCTACATGAGACATGGAAAACCATCCCTCAATACGGGTTCATAAATTTTGAGAGAGGAGAAAAGTCTTCTCTACCTAGGCCATTTCTTTGCCTTGATTTTCCACAGTTTGAGCTATAGTGGAATGAACAGGAGACAAGCACTTAGGAAACAGAGCTTAGTCTTGGCTCAAGTCATCAATCCTGTGATCATTGGCCTGTCTGGGCCTGTTTCTCTAGCTGTAAATGAAGGGCTGATAGTCACAGCTTCATTCTCTTGTTCTGAGTTAAGTAATTCACTGTGCAGCATAAAAAGGCTTTATAACAAGTCTGTAAAATGTGTTACAGATGTCAGTTCTTATCGATATGCATTAAATTTGGCTCCATGAGGAAACTTTCTGGATTCTGTGTGGGGTGGCTACTCTGTCATCAATAGCTTTAGTTCTTGGCAAAGTTGATCATTGTCCAAGGAAGCTTTCATAGCACCCTTTTTGTGTTAATTCATGTAATTTTCCCATTTTGAGTCTTGTAAATGTTACCAGAAGCTTTGGTGATTCTTGAACATTCATCTTAGAAAATTCTGGTCAGCCTTGTTTACACATATCTAGAACTGATTACCTTAGAGTAATGATTTGAATTCTCAGTGCTGCATGTGGGTCCATTTCCCGATAAACTCTAGGACTGCAGAGATGATTATTTACGGCAAGTGAAGTTGATCTTGCTTGCTAGAATTCAGGGTGGTGGAGAACTCCTGAGAGTATGTTAGTAGGTAAACCCTAAAACGGGGCTGTTAACACTTCATGTGCTGCTTTGGGAATAAAAGGAGTGAAGATGAGAGAGGAGCTTCTGTGAGTGGTTTATGAATTTAAAGCTTGACATCTTTTGTGCATTTTTGTTAGTTTGTTGGAATTATTACCCTGTTCTGAGAAATTTTTTAGGTGTTCCCTAGACACTTGAGGATTGTTGTATACTTTCCTTTTCTTGGCACTTCAAATGATTGCTATTCTATCTTCCCAACTTTTCATTAAAATTAAGCTGCAAATGAAAGAAACCCACTTGAGCAGAGACATAACTTGTAGGAGTTGTTTTATGTAACCATGAGCAGAATCAGATGAGGAGATACTAGAACAGAAAAGTGCAAAACATCCTCCAACTTTCAGTGGCCTTATGCAAATGAAGTTTTTTTCTTCATACAGCGATTCAACATGGTTGTTCCTAATTTGGCTACCTTTAGTGTTTCAGAGACCAAGGCTTCTTCTGTCGTTTAGCACCTCTTCTATTCTGAGTTTTGTCCTGTAGTTTGGGAAAGAGATTGGAGGATCTTATGTGGTAGGTTTTTGTTGGCCAGGTCTTGAAGTGGCTGATCTCACTGGCTTCAATCCATTCACTTATAATGGGTACTGGCCCCACCTATAAAGTAAGGGATGCTGGGAAATATCATCTGCTTGACTGGGGAAAAAAGATAAAACAGTTTGGTGAGAACACCTAGTTGAGTTGAATGACATAGGATTTCAAAGGGATGTGAAGACTGTGTCTGTTGCTTTGGCTTCTCTCCTATATGACAAGGCTCATGGCCACTGGAGAAGGATTGACCTATTCTCTGACTGGCTCTAAATAGAAACTCTTGAAGAGAACAGTCTGGTTCAGATCCTGGAACATCCTGAGGCAATCATTGGTGACTGAATGGACGGAATGACTTAGAATAGAGAGGTAGCCACTGGGCCCCAGGGCCCTTATTGTTACCTCTTTTGGCATCACTAAAAAGGTCCACCACTTTTTGCTTCTACTATTATGGAAAATTCACTGCAATTTTATAGTCATCTTTCTAGCCCTCTTACCATAACCACACCAAATGACTGCATTTTGTTGAATCTATGATACAATTATTTCTAACATGAGCTACTATAGAAAAAAAGAGAAAAATCAGGTTCCAAATAAAATGATACGATGCTAAGATCCCACCCATTGTAAAATGCATCTGTCTTTCTTTTCTTATTGCTAAGACAAAATATCCACCACCCAGAGTTAAAGGAGGAAAGGTTTATTGTAGCTCACAGTTCATAGAGTTTTCAGTTCATAATCAGCTGACTCCAAGGCAAGATAGCATGGCAGAGAGGTATCACAGAGGCGAAACAGTTCATGGCAGGCAGACGGCAGCAAAAGCAGGCAGCAGCAAATGACACATCAACCGGACCCTTCTTTCTGTCTCTTATATTCTATCCCTAAGGGCATGTAGCACTCATGCCCTGGGTGGACCTTCCCATTATCCATACCAGAACTGTGCCAAGCCAATCAGTGGACTAATTTAGGCATCACACAGTCTAGATCCAGCCACCTCTAAAAAGCCCATCTATGAGGGCATGAAGCTCTGGGGAATAGCTAGACATAAGCTGTAACAGCATCCTAATTTCTAAGCTGTCAAGGTGTAAAAAACAGTTTTTAGAACTGATAAAAGATGGCATTTATTAGTCCACAACAAGCTGTACCCTCTCATGCCTAGTACCGCTGCTCATTTTGTTTGTTTTTTGTCTTTTTGAGACAAGGTCTTGCTATGCAGATCAGGCTGGCCTTGAGCTCACTTTGTAGCTCAGGCTGGTCAAGAACTTGCCATGATCCTCCTGCCTCAGCCTCCCTAGTGCTGGGATTACAGGCATGTACCCCCATGCCCAGCTTCTCATTTTGTTTCTTCTGTCCATCTTAATTAAAAAAAACTATTCTTAGGTCAGGTAATATAAGGCAAATTCACCTTCTGCCTTTTTCATCTTTTACAGTCTTTTTCTCCTTTTCAGCTGCACTCTGCTAACCATTACTTTAACAAAAGCTTCACAAGGCAAGTTGCTTATAAAGAAAACGGTTTATTTTGCTTACAGTTTTGGAGGCTGGAAGTTGAAACAGCATGGTGCAGACTCTGGCAAGGGATATATGACTGATGACAACAGAGAGAGAGCTCTAGAGGATGAGGCCACATGGAGAGGCAGGAAGCCAGAGAGAGACTGGGGGTGGGGCAGGCTCAGGCTTTTATAACAACTTCCTCTCATGAGAACTCACTCTGGGGGACCAGCATTCCCTTCTGAGGACAGCAACCTAAGGACCCAGTGACCTACGGCCTTCTTGTCAGGCCCCACCTCTTCAAGATTCATACCATCTCCCAACAGCAACAGTATGGAGACTATGCCTGCAGCATGTGGGCCTTTGTGGGGATCAAACAACCTCCAAGTCACAGCACTATCCTCTCCTTCCTCCTTTCATTCTAGTATTAGGATGTGTTGCAATGTATTGTACACTGAAGTCTTAAGAAGCAATGTGATAGGACCCTTGTCCTCAGAGGACTTACAGTGTGGGGTGGTAAGGGCAGTGGGGCATGGGGAGACAAGCATACAATCAATCAAGTGAGGATAATAGCTCCTGTTATTAAGGTGTACAGGGCACTGTGGGTCCCCATATTGAGGGAATGATCAATTTGATTTTGAAGGGTGAGAATGACTGTGATGCTTACTCTTAAGATGATTATATCCTATTGATAGAATATGCAAACCAGGCACTTGGAAGGCTGAGGCAGGAGGATCACTGTGAGCTCAAGGCCAGCCTAAACTGTGTAGCAAGAACCTATCTCAAAAAATGAAAAGAAAAAACAAAAACAAAGTGTGCATTCTGTTGAGTATTAATAGGTAATTATTTCCATAAATACTTGATAATAATAACTAAATAGAAGACAGTATTTTCCAAAGCCTATTTAAATCACTTTGTATTCAACTTCACTTTCAAGAGACACGTGTGGACTCCTTTTCTTTGGGAAAACATTAATGAGTAGTCTGAAATGGCTTTTGTAGAGACAAAGTGAGGAGATAATGAGATTGATCCTAGTGCAGAGGTAAGCTGCATTTTAAAAAACATTAGTTACCTTTCAGACAATTCTGTTTTAGGCTTTAGTGGCTGCTCTAAAGCACATGCCCCAGCAGGCAGGAGGGCTTGGAGCAGCTACAGAGAGCATTGCTCGGTCCCACTAGTGGGATTCGAGGCACAGAATTTGGAGAAAATGTGGGTGAGGCTGTTTGGATCTGGAATCAGAGAGCACTCATGGCAAGACTTTCCTCAGAGGGGCCAGAGCCAGGGCGGTGCAGGATCCTCATGTCTTAAGCAATGATTCCAGCCAAGGTCGGGCCCATGAGAAAACAGCAAGACTCAGAGAAGGAAAGACATTTGTTCGTGGTTCATAGAGAGGTCAACAGAGAGAGCCAGCGTCAGTCTGTTTTAGCTTTAAAGCGTACCTAAGGAGTCAGGGGGAAAAGATCCAGATTTAAACTATTCTCTTGTCTGGTTTATGAACAGGCTGAAAATGAGCACCGAACTATTTAACATTTTCCCCTCCAGGCCAGAGCAAGTTTTTTTGGCAGTGGTGGTGGCCAGGGGGTTGAGGCGCGCCTGTGAATTTACCTCATCATTGGGGACAGAAGCCTTAGAGAGAGGCAGGCTCTTCTCTGGTGCCCTAAGAGACGAGATGGAGGAAAGAAAGGGTGAAACCTGTAGGTGAACTTTGTACTTTCTGAGCAACAGTGTGACATGGGGTATGTTTGTAGGGTAACGTGTTTGTAGAAGGAGAAGCTTGATTGAAGGATGGGGCAGGGGAAATACCCAGGCCCTCTTCAGAACTTCCTGTAAGCATTTAAAAAAAGAAGCAAGAGAAAACAAGAAAGAAAGCAAGAAAACCATCCTTTGAAATCAGCAAAAAGGTTTATGTCCAGCAGTGATTTATCAGTGTACAGAGGAGGAACATTAAAAGAATAATTGCTGGTTGTTTATTTGGGAAAAGTATGTGTAGTGTGAGTCAAGACAGGGAGTTTTATTTTCTCTTTTACCTTGCTCTCACTTCCATTAGTGTTAATAGGATCATATATTCTAGACTTCCCTTGGCTTGTTTCCATGACATAAATGTTTGAGTTCCTTGTTTTGGTATTCTATATTCTTAACAACAACAGGGGGAAAAGAGAAACAGAATGTTGTGAGCCAAATTATTGTATATGCTTTATTGTGGACTGGATTTATTCTCTTGGGTCCGTCACTATTAAGATTGTCTGTCCTGGTGATCTGTGTTTCTGAGAGCGACTACTACATGGCTTTATAATTTGCCCAAGGCGGTTGTTCAGAGGATGGCTACATGCATTTTTTATTTGCTAGAACAAGGTGAGTCTTGATTCTGCTTATTTGGGCTTCGGGTTTTTATAGGTGCCCGAGTCATCCAAAGGACCTATAGGGCTTTGTGTTCCCCTAATTTTGGCATCCATCCTGGAGGGATTTATTTAGGTAGCCATTTGATACCCACTGACCCAGTTTATCATGTTGATAAGGGATTTAATTCTTAGGGTTGCTACTCCAAAATCCATTTAGTCAATTAAAGAAGTAGCACTTGAGCTCCTGTTGTGTCTTGGGTGTTGTTTCAGACTTGGGGCTACCTTGTGTGAACAGGCAGAATCAGACTGTGATTGGAGGAAACCCAGCAGAATTAGAACGCTGAAATGTCAGGGCTGGAAGAGATTTTAGAGACAGTTGAAACCAGAGATCAGCGAGCTTTTGCTGTAAAAGGCCAGAAAATAATTATTTTTAGACTTTCGGTTCCACATCTGGTCTGTGGCGGGTATTATTTTTTTCTTTGTCTTTACACATGTAAAAATCATTCCAGGCCAGGAGTGCAGGCATAGGATGGATTTTGCCCATGAGCCATAGTTTGCCAATCCCTGGTGTAACAGATGGCCTTCATTTTACCAGTGAGCAAACCGAAGGCCAGAGTGGGAAGTGAGCTGCTGCTCTCTCTTCCCCACCCAAGGACACAGCTGGATTGGTGCCTCTTGATAAAGGATCCTGGAGTCAGGCCCACACTTCAAACTGCTGAGGTGCTTTGCAAAAGTATAACGGTGGTCCTGAGGCAAGTATGAATCTTACTGAATTGTTATGGGGTATCTCGCACATTCTAGGTAATGTGTTTGGGATTAGGGGTGGAAATTAAGTACAAAAAGTTCCAGGTCCCAAAGGTGAAAAGTGGTACGCAGAGACAAGTAGTGAGTATTGTAGAAGCACCAGAAGCCATGCCTGCCTCTGTAAGTGGACACTTCATAACACACTTCATAACACACTTATGAACACTTCATAACACACTTATGTGTCAGAAGCCCCTGTCCAATCTAAAGGAACAGGACAGGGAACCTGTCCCCTTTGCAGTTGCTTGTTTTATTTTGGAGGGGTGGGGGCCTGAGACTTTGTAGATATCCCATATATGCATAGGTAGCTAGTGAGCTCAAGAGAACTAAAATGAAAAAAGATTCAGCCGGTCACCAGAGAAAGATGGTTCATTTGGCTGTGAAGTTGATCTGAGCCATGGTATTGAGACAAATATAAAACCATACAAAACTGATTGTAGAGACTTTTAATGTTGTAGAACTTGAAGAGATTTTGGTATCTCTATGGTGAAACCTCTCATTTAACAGTTACTGAGTACAAGGCCTAAAGATGTTAAATTAATTAACTCTGGGTTACGTAGTTAATTCACAGAGTCTCAGTGTTGATTCCTGATTTTAGAAGGAAAATAGTGCTCAGATAGTAATAAAGATGAATGATTGTAGCCAACATTTATCTAAAGTTTACTATGGCATATATAGTAATACCATCTCATTTAATTCTGACAATGATTCAATGTCATTGGTATGTCTACCACCCTTATTTTATAGCTGGAGAAACTAAGATTGGAGACATTTAAATAAAATCTGCCTCGATAAATTAGTCAATTAGCCACAGGGTCAGGATTCAGGCCTGGGATTAAGTGTTTGATCACATATCCGCTCAGAGCCTGGGTCTGTGTTTATTAGTGAAACATGTAATACAAGATATACAAATTTATAAGAACTTACAAAATTGGCCACTCGCAGAGTCAGATGTGGATGAGTGCAGAAGCTCTGTCTTCCCACCGGAGATCCGAAGGATCCAGTCGGAGGTCTGAAGCTCATTGCAGTGTTCCACGAGAGCCTGGATCAGGAGCTGATGGCTCTGTGATAGAAGGGTGGGGTCTGTGCCAGGAGGCTGAAGGATCTGTGCTGGAAGCCAGGAAATGGCATCCAAGGTGAAGGCAAAGACAGGCGCTTTCTGTAGAAACAGAGGCAGATCTGTCCTTCTTCTTTTCCCCTTTGTACTGTTTCGGTGACAAACTACCTACCCTAAGGGGAGTTTTCCACACTGTATGATGTGGAATTGCTGAGCCAATTTTAGTTGAGCTTCTCTTACTCGAATTGACAGGCTGACTCAGTCAACCATCAAAGAGCCCATTACTTCATCTCCAAATGTTTGAACTGTGCTCCTATGTTAGCTTGTGAGCTTCTTAAGGGCAGGAGCCAGTTCCCGTCATCTGTTCTGAGTTTGCTGTGTAAAATTTGCCTTAAAAGTATTTGCAGTATGTCTGTACCTCACACCCCCGGTGACAAATGAATGGGACCCCATGACTGAACCAGGGCCATGTGTAACTCTGCTGACATCTCTTTTCAAGAGACAGAGAGGCTCATATGCAGATGTGGGCCAGGAAAAGCTATTTTTCTGCGTCTGTCTATACCATGTCCTTGAACACTTTTGAGAGTTAATGTGCACAGTAGAATTAATTCTCTTTGAACATCAAAGGTTCCTTGAAGACATGACAGCCACGTTGTTTTTTCTGAATCTGATGAAGTCTGTATAGGCAGCTGGAAGGTTCTTTCTGCACGTGATAGTTTCTACTTTTTGCACATCCATTTTCAAATTGTGGTTTCAAACTGCATTCTGAGGCATCTTAGGATTTATGGGCCAGAGAATTGAGGAATTCTGTAAGTAAATCAGGCATGCTCTGACTTCAAGCCAAGTAATGCATAATACGAAAATATGTTTACTGTTTCAATTTTTCAGTTCTGACAGGTGAGAACAACCAGCTCTTTAAGTGTATATGCTTACAATGTTTTCTTCTTTTTTTATATAAGTTGAATGCTTTTCTCTCCTACTGTAGGATATCTCTAGCAGAATTTTTTGAAGTCAAAGCCTTTTAAACAGATTTGTAGAGATTGTTTAGAAAACAGTCTCTACTTCGATTACTGTTTTTTTTAATATGAATGATGAATGGCATATGCTTACCATTCATTATTAGTTGGGTTTTTAATACAACATAACAAAGCCAGGGTCCTTGGATTTTAGTTCAGAAAGCTGTGTCCTTTGAACCTAGGTCCCTGGGTTTGTTCAAGTAAGCCAATATGCAGCATTAATAATTGCTGCATATCACTTGGGGGAAAATATGAATTAATTGAAGGAGGCTTTCATTTGGTTGCAAAAAAAAGAGATTTAGGTTTTACTAGTAAGGCTTTTTAGGGATTTTAAGGGAGAAGAGATGTAATACAACATACTTGTCTCATTCGTAGGCGTTTGAGAAATCTCAAAATAGAGAAACATTTGTTGCTCTATTTTGAATATTTGTTTTCTAACACAAAATAGTTCATAGACCTCCTGATGTTTCTTGCCAAAACTTTTTTCCTTTTATATCTCATCCAATCCTACACATTTTTTGATTATATCAGGAAGGAAATCTCACTTAATGATTACTTGTTATTAAGACCTACCTTTGAATATTTCTTTTTATTAATGAATTTTGTAATTGTATGAGGGTGTAGCCCAGGTTTACTGCAGTTTTTGTCTGTTCCCCTCCTCCTTTGGCAGTAGTGGTGGCTGGCGTGGGAGGAGGGGGCAGTGGTAGGCTGGCCAGAAAGGATAAGAAGGGTCCTGTTCACTGCATGGTGACTTCTTGTGTTGCCAGGTGAAGATTCAGTATCATCATGTTCTGGAGTGGGCCGATGTGTGTTTTCCAACTTTGTATTTTGAAAAATTTCAAACAAAAAGATTAGTAAAAAAAAAAAAAAAAGGTTAGTAAGTCACACATTTAGATTTACAAATTGTTAAATTTTACCACATTTGCTTTATCTTTATAGAAGGATCATATCTACATTTGGTTGGGGGGAAGATACCATAATACTTTATCTCCTTTCTTCTTCTACATAACCATAATACCATTGTCATGTTCTAGAAATTTGACATCAATTCCATGACTGTCTAATATACAGTTTATATATACATTTTATATTTAAATTTTACCTTCAATCATCTAACTTTTACTCTGTAAAAAGTCATAGCAAAGCCTAGTAGTTTAGGCTGGGGATTTAGCTCAGCGGCATAAGCGCCTGCCTTGCAAACGTGCGGTCATGAGTTCGATCCCCAGTATCAATTAAAAAAAAAAAACCTAGTAGCTTAAAATAACTTCCATTTCTTAATGTTCAAATGTAGTGAGTCAGTTGAGTGATTCTTCTGATATGGGTCAGGATCAACTGATTGGCTGGGCTCCCTCATACAAGTATAGTCACCTGCCAGATCTACTAGGAATGGGCTAGTCAGAGTTGACCTGCGTTTGAATGGCTTATGCCTGCTATAGTGCCTCTCAGAGAGTAGGCCAGTCGTGCTCCCATGGCTTATGGGCAGGTTGAGGGAGAGAGAGAGAGAGAGAGAGAGAGATGGGAAGTAGGCAGAGCCTTTGGTGGCCTAGACTTGGAACTGGCCCAGCATCAATCCCATGTTGGTAGTCTGGCCAAAGCAAGTCACAAGTTCTTCTTGGTGGGAAGAACTATGAAGTCATATGACTCAAGGGCATGGATGAAGAGCCCAAATAATTGCAAACATTTTTTAAAATAACCTGTCATGATCCTATTCTCCAAATAAAATTCATGTTATAAATGTTAATGTAACTGTTAATTTTTTGTTTTGTTTTGTGGTGCTGGGATTGACCCCAAGGCCTCATCTGGGCAAGCATTCTACTACTGAACTGCATCCCAAGCCTTACTGATTTGTTTTTAGTCCAGGATATAATCAAGAATTACATGTTAAATTTAGTTTGTATATATTTCATAAAAACTATGTTTATCTATTTATATATTTATAAATATATATATATATATTTTTGGCACCAGGGATTAAACTCATGACCTCACACTTGCTAGGCAGCAGCTTATGCCACCGAGCTAAATCCCTGGCTAAATATATATTTTATACAAATACAAATATATTTTAGTCCCTTTAAATCTATGTATATAAGGAGGATTTTCTGTATTATAACATTTTACAACTCTTAGGCCTTGTTTCTTAATGTCTCACAATCTGAAATGTCTATTTCTCCATGATTATATGTGGATTAAGCATTTTATAATATTTTAAGTAGTTGATGTATATTTCCTGTTGTATCATAAGGAGAGACATTCCATATTAATTCGTATAGATTATTGGTGATCCTAAATTCAGTCATTTGGCCAAAATGAGTGTCTGCCAGATTTTACAATCACAAAAGTAGAGGTTCCTACAGAGAGATTTGACTTGAGTTTGGAAATTTAGTGTTAGCATTCTTCAAATCACATGAACTTACATACAAGTAATTGTTGTCTTTTTCAATACCTACTTATGGATGGCCTAAAAGAACCCATATCATTTTAAGCTAACAAGGCATGATCCAACTTGATCACTCTTTGTATTCATCAAGCTTAATTCTGAATAGCTTGTCACAGTGTCTATATATCTTTTTTTTTTAGTGCTGGGGATCGAATTCATGACCTCGCGTTTGCCAAGCAGGCAGTTACACCGCTGAGCTAAACCCCCAGCCCCTACAGTGTCTATATATCAAAATCTTCCTTCATTGCTGTCTCTGTGCAGAAGAGGAGGAAGTTACCTCTCCTCTCTCAGGGGTAGCCTTCTCCTTGTGCATTCTGTCCTGTTCCCTCTTGTCTTCCTAAGATCTGGCCTTTGTTTATTTCTTTCATCTCCTCTATCTTCTATCTGCAGGTTTTCATTTTTTTTTTGGCATCTGCTTTTTACTGCATATGCTTATCGACATTTCTTTGCTTCACTTAAACAGGCTACTTTTCCTCTCCTTTTTGCTGCCAGATTTCTTTAAAAATTGTATCTGTTTACTTTTTAAATTGTTCATCAGATTGCCCTTTGAAACTTGATTTCCTGCCCAGGAAGTCTCCCAGAGACCAGCATCGCGGCCTGTCTGTTTGGGACCCGAACCTCTGGGACCCGCAGAGTGGCCCGGGCTGTTGGGATCGAAAGTCTGCGCAGACCTGCATCTCAGTGCGACTGTTTGGGACTGGTAGGCCTGCCCTTCATCCACAGGGAACTGCCTGGAGATCGGCATCTGGGCCAGGTCTGTTTGGGCCTGTAGCCCCGCCCTTCACCCCCAGGAAGCCTCCCAGAGACCAGCATCGCGGCCTGTCTCTTTGGGACCCGAACCTCTGGAACCCGCAGAGTGGCCCGGGCTGTTTGGATTGGGGATATTGTGGAGACTGGCACCTTGGCCAGGTCTGTTTGGGACCGGGAACCTTGCAGAAACCAGCATTTTGGCCTGACTCTTTGGGACCTGTAGGCCCACCCTTCACTCGCAGGGAACCTCCTGGAGACCTGCCTGGGACAAAGCACGGTGGCCTGGCCTGCCTGAGATTCCACAGGCTCCGGGCTGACCACACCCAG
>PVJX010004664.1:0-92450 GCA_004027295.1 Dolichotis patagonum
GTGTTCCTCTATTCTTCTGTCTGTGTCTTCTTGAGAGGTACCCAGCCCTTCTTTTATTAATCTACTTATCTCTTGTTTAATTTGAATTAATATTTCAGTTTTGGTCCCGCTTATGAGGTCTTGAATATATCTCTTTATGTCCGCTAATGCTGTGTTTGATGTTGCATTTTTGCTGCCCTCAGTCTCTTTTGTATTTACCGTTCCTGGATCAATGTTCTCAGGGTTGGGGGCTGGGAGTGTTTTCTTATTTCTCCCTTTCATCATGTTTTTGGTTCCTTCCATACAAGTGTACAGTGTAATTCCCAGACCCTTTTCTTGTTGTTTAAGGCTCCTCTAGAGGGCGCAGGCTAGGAGCTTTAGCCCTCTTCAATAGGTTATCAGAGATTAGAGTTCACTCACGGGCAGTATACGCTACCTCTTCCCTTCTGGGCCAGTCAACCTTTGTAGGCCTTCACTGCATCAGTGTGCACTGATCTCAGGGAAGTAACTGGGTTCCCACCAGGGGCGTGGCCTAATCCAAGCAGATTCCACCAATCTGCTTGGCGAGGGGAGTAACCAGCTGAAGCCACTTCCTTATGGAGTTAGGGCTGTCCTGCCCAAATCCAACATGTCGTCCAGTTTCTGGATCTTTGAATTGGGTTAAGACTGAAAATAGGGAAAGAGGTCTCAACTCCTTAAGCTTTCTACTTACCATACTTAGAGTTTTAAATACTTGTGTAGATCAAAAAATACTTAGGCAGATGGCCAATCTATTTAATTCCTAGGATCACTATGACCAATTACCCATGCCCAAAGGGTTCTGCATGAAAAAGTGTTCTGATTGCCACTGTCCTCTTTGCCTATTAGGGTAACTGTGCCTATATTATCTGTACCGATTATTTGCAATTCATATTGCTCCACTAAAATTAGAGTTATGGCTCTTGATACAGCAAAGACAGTTGTCATTGAGTTCTTCATGCTAGAGCTTCCTACACTAATGCAAAACTATAGGTTACTATTGTATTACCTATTACCCTAGAGAAGTAAGTATCTTGTGAGTTCTGTTATGTGATTAGAGTGCAGAGTGTCTTCTGCAATCATGCTATGGAAGATAAACTTCTCAAAAACATTTAATTAAGACAACCATTGACCTCCGATTTTAATCAATTAGCTAAGAATTGATAGAATAGTGAATAGTTATATTCACTATTTCAACCGAGTCATGGATTCACAGGGGTTAGAAGGACTGGAAGAATGAAAGGGAAAAAATGAATCTAGGAAGAAGAAATGAGAAGGGGTAACCCTCAGGGGTCAGAAGCAGCTATTGCCCTGGATAGGGAATCTGTGCTGCCACCCTGCTGGAGACTACAGCAGTTGCTTCTGGACCCACCTGTGAAAGATGTCTCCTTGACCACAACTCAGGGTGTCTCAAGTAGTCGTTACTACTGCTAGAACATGGATAGATGGTGCTTTGAAAAATCAGAGAAACTGTCACCCAAGAGGTGGTATTTGTACTGGCCTTGAAGAATGATAGGACTTTTCAGACACATCTTCCATGTGGGAAAATATTTTTAAGATGCCTTCTTTCATAAGTTGTAGTGAGCCTTTGGAAACAAGGAGGAAATGTGAAGAAGATTTACTAATTATGGCCATACACCACATGTGCCAGTGTTGAGGGTTCCAGGGGAGATGAAGAACATTGGAATTTTCCTTGTGATATCTGTTTAAACAAGCACACAGATAATTCTTATATACAATAAAGTTTGAGCAAACTAAAATTTTAGGAACTTTTGTAATTATTCAGTCAACTAATTATGACTCAAGAGAGTAGGAAACTATAAGAAGTTTTTCCACCCACATATGCATTTGGTTTTGGCTTAATATATCTGTGTATATGTGTAGATTGAGGATACACAGTGAGCTTACTGTGTGTATTTGTTACTTGAGTGTGCTTATGCATATGCAAGTGTGTGGGCTATTTTCTGTTGAATTTTAAAAATACTGATAGCAAAATGCTCTCTATTATTTTGAAAGATAGAATTATCAAGAGATTCTAAGAAACTGAGCCAGAGTTTCTTTAAAAACACCCCCAAATCATTATTTCCTTACTGTTTTATTCTAAGAGTAGAGGAAAAAATGTCCAGAGTAAGGAACATAAATGGATCATCGTTAAAGAGAAAGTACATCTAATTACATCATCTTCTGGAGCTTTTCTTTTTAAATCTCATTTCAAAGTTGGAATAAAGAGAAATGATCAGTTGCTTGTTATTTTCATCAGAAATTAAGGAACTTTTTTTCTTTGAGGATTTCAGGACTTAAAGAAATGTAATCTGACCAGCTTTATTCTATTTATGGCATTGAAGAAAAAAGGAGAAAGTTTGTACCTGAGTGATTTTGATTAACAAAATCAAATAGTGAATCAGGAAGGCCTAATGTTAATAGACTAATAATAAAAAGACAAACCTGAAGGGTGCTAAATTATCAGTGGAAAATGAAACTGTGTAACATGCCTTGATCTTTCATATGGCTTTAACTGGAAGAATGGTTTCTATGTCTTAAAGGTCAAGCCTTCAGAAAGTAAAAGTTTATGTAGTCTTTTCATCTCAGCTAGAGAAGTATAATCATTTTTCCTTTCCTTTGATCCATTGATATAAATTTAAATTTTTGTTACACACAGTATTAAATGAGCAATTTGTAGAAAGGTTTTTGGATTTAATTATCAGTTCACAGAGTTTCCACTAGGACTAAACATTTTTCCTTAGGCTAAGTATGATGAATGTGTTGTATGAAGGCTTTCTGTTGGGGGGTGGGAATTAAACTGCTAAAAGAATTACTCAATTTGCTCTACTTGTAAAGTGCACTGATTTACTTAATCTCACTCTGTCAATTTTAAAAGCATGATTATAATTGCAAATTCTAAAGTATTAGTTGTCCAAATGATGAGGTTGTCATTAAAGATGAAAGTAGAGAAATCTCAAATGTTTATTTAAAAAATCTATTTATTGTTCTGCCTCATTTGTCTTTCTTTAGAAGTACTGGGAAATTTTGTACAGATCAAAGGGGATTAAAATGCATAAACCTGCTGAAGATATCAGAGAGTTAAAAGTTTGAAAGAAAAAAGCAAAGTTATAAATTAAATGAAAAAAAAAAGAATTGAATGAAACCCAAAATACCAATTAAGAAAAGTAAGAGAGAAACAGTTAAACCATGTTGAGTTCTGTTTTATGGGAACCACAATGGACTTTCTTAAGGTCAACCACATTGATGAGACACAAGTTTAGCTACTGCATGACACCGTGCCATTTTGGGAAGTGGAACCTGTGTCATGTAGGGCAAATTGGGCTCTCATTCATATTAGATTTGTTAGGCAAATTTTCATGATGTACCACAAAAGAAATCTCGGGCCGGGGATTTAGCTCAGTGGCTTAAGCACCTGCCTGGCAAGCGCGAGGTCATGAGTTCGATCCCCGGTACCAAAAAAAAAAAAAAAACACAAGAGAAATCTCTTTTCCTACGGTGCTTACTTTGTTGAAAGGAGGAGTAAGGCTATTTATCTATTTATCACATACATTCTTGGTCAAGCCAAAGAAATTTGTGGTTTTGTTTAAATTTTGAGGAGAAGAAGTTGCCTAGACTCTCTCAGTCTCAGTTTTTTACTCTATAAAGTGCACATTGTAATGAGCAAGTAACTGGTAAACTGTGATATGAGGCACAAAGAAGTTGAGTAACATAGGTGCATATCCTGTGGTTCACAATCTCTCTTAATATAATCAAATACTTAATGGTATTTATGTGTGTACAGAAAAAAAAACCCTAAACAACATATAGAGCAATGCAGACTAGGTGGGTGCTAAGGAGATATTTAGTTTTCTAATAATAGTTTAGTTTCTTCCATAACGCTATTGTCAACTCTTTTTTTTGAATCAGCTTTAACTAACTATATTATACTTTCACATTGCTTTGAATCAGTCATTAGTAGTCATAGGTTTCACCTTTATCTATTATTCTTTGTTTTCAAACATGTTATTCTCTTTCACCAGTGAAAATAAAGGTATTCTTTTTAAACTTTAATAAATGATTAAATCTGAGACCTATAAAATATTTTCCCCATTTGGCTGAAAGAAAACTTGAAGAAGAGACTGCAATTATTTTGTTTTAATAAGGCAAGCAACACAGGGGCTTTTGTGCCTCTGCCTTTATCAGACCTTCTGTCGCATAACTTTCTTGTACTTCTATTAGCTTTTGAAAGATTAACAAGACAGGCATCAAGACTGAGGCCTACTCCCCCTTGTTCTTTTCCCTTCTACAGTGATGATACAAAAACTTTTTGATAATATATCCTGCCAGTAAAAGAAGACAATCTTAATTTTCACCTATTCGTGCATGATGGGCCTCCTCTGTCTACGGTAGGTATCTTCCAGAATCCCCAGTGGATGCCTGAAGCCATGGATAGTACTGAATCCTATACATCCTACTTTTTTTCCTTTGTAACATACATTGTTGCCACATAGCAACCAAGTTAGTCTGTCCTGCTATGTTTCATGTCCTAGTCTTTTTCCATCACTATTCTTGCACTTTGGGCCTTTTTTGTTAAGTAAAATAAGGGTTACAGGAATGTGTGCACTGTGATACCACGAGTCAATCTAAAAACCAAGATGGCTACAAGTGACTAACAGGTGAGTGGTGTATACAGCATACATATGCTGGACAGAAGAAACACTGATGTCTCAGGTAGGCAAAGTGGTTTGGCACAATTTTTCATCACTCTGCTCAGAAGGATATGAAATCTAAAACTGATGAGTTATTTATTTCTAGAAATTTCCACTTAATATTTTTATATCACTATTGGTTCTTGGTAACTGAAGCCTCAAAAAGTTAAATTATAAATGAAGGAAGACTATTTTCATTTACCTGCATATATATCTTTATTATTTACATGTTTTGTCTTGTGCATTAAATGCCACATGTTTTATACATTATGCATATAACAAACAAAAAGGTCAGGAGAATGATGAAATAAATTATTACATTTTAAAACTCCTTGTTCTGGGTGTGGCAGTGCACGTCTGTAAGTGTACCACTTGGGACCCCGAGACAGGACTCTGGGGTACATAGCAAGACCCTGTCTCAAAATATCAATAAAAACATACCTTGGTAATCGTGATGTTTGCAGACTGCAACTTTTCATGGCACAATATATATGGAGGGTGACTTTTATCAGAAATGACTGAGGATGCAAATTTGTGTTTCAAATAGTCCTCTCAAGGCTTCTGACTGAGCTGAGCTGACTTTTGCCAAACCCCTTTGGACGATTGTGCTTTACCTCAGCAGCACACTGCCCAGCCACTCACACTTGAGGAAGTGTTAGCTTTGCTGTTTCCTTTTCAGTCACTTGTGCTTGCATGATTAGAATGTTGTCTGTGGTTTCTTTGCAGAAATCTTTTAAAATGACTTGTTCACTTTGTCAGAGTTAATCTGAATAAATAAGAAGATTCTTAAATCGACTTAATTAGTCTTCGCAAAATTCCCCACGTCACCATAATCAGACAGTGTACCGTGTGGGTGATGCTGGGTCGCCCTGTCCCATCTGTAGAACCTCACTTTTCCCTTAGGACAATCACCCGACTGTGTACATGCAGCCACCTGACCTACAGCTGAGCAAGGAATATCACGTTTAATCCATTTATTAAATAGTTGTGTAGTGTACTGGTGTATTTGGCTAGGGTAGATAAGGAGCAGAAATATAGCTGCTGATATTCTAAGGTATCACCTTTTCCACCACTGAATCAAATTCAAGAGCCCTCCTTCCAAAAGTATAAGTCAGTAAACTCCTGAAGGGCTGGAATTAATCTGTGAAGGGTCAGATAATATTTCCTGATTTTCGAGCCACATAGTCTTCTTGCACCTTCTCAACTCTGCCTTCGTAGTAAAAAGGTCTATAAATGACATGAAAACAAATGTGTGTGGCTATGTCCCAATAAAACTTTATTTAAA
The DNA here is from genome assembly GCA_004027295.1 of Dolichotis patagonum. NCBI lineage: Eukaryota > Metazoa > Chordata > Mammalia > Rodentia > Caviidae > Dolichotis > Dolichotis patagonum. The sequence continues at coordinate 5,974 of PVJX010004664.1, forward strand.
AAAGCAGACACTGGGTCAGATTTGAAATAGAGGTCAGAATTTTGCCAATCTGTGATGCAGGAAATCCTTAGCAAGCTCAGTAGTAATAGAATAATGAATCCCATGTTTACTAGAAAATGAGAAGAAGTCACCTTCAAGTGGGTGACTTCACCTGACTGCACAATCGTTTGCAAATCATATTGGGCTGCAGGACTTTCTGCTGCTACTTGATGTATTGATGCAGCCTTCTTTCTATTTCTGGTTCATTCTTTCAGTCACATGCACACATACTTGCACAATGACACCCCTGCACACATGGTACTGAGGTAGCGGCTGTGCCTCTAAATTCATGAGAAAAAGACTGGCAGATTTTGTATGTCCTTCTTGGTGCAGGTGAAAGAGTATCTTTTCTCAGCATCTCTCACAATTTCATCAAATCACAGATGCTCTTAGGAAATGACAGGATTAAATGAGGCAAACATCCAAGTAACAAGTTGCAATGAAAGGGAGCTGTCAGAAATGTATTTTTTTTTCACTTTTTGATGCTGCAACTGAGCTGGACACTGAAGCACGCTGTTATAAGTTTTGTATTTTCACCTGTACTCTGTTTACATCTCCTTCTATGCCTCAAGTGACCTCTCCCTCCATTACATGGTGTCTCTAAGACATCCAGAGCTCTGACACTACAACTGGTTAATTTTGCCACCATACTGGCCCTTTTCCTCACTGTTTCTTTTCTTAATATTGTAATAAGCATGAGCGACATCAACAAGTCCTTATAACCATAGCAAGTGAAATGCAAGATTTGACAAATAAAGAGAGCCTGAGATATTGCAATCAGAGAGACTTTTTATACGCAGGGTAGATGTTATTGCTTGTGGAATCATCTTCCCGAAAGGATCAGTCAAGCTTGACCAAAGGGTGCATATCACTTCATCACCTTGGGCTTTGGAGCTAAATGACAATTTTATATAAATCTTTCTATCAGTATCAAGAATGGCTTGTTGATTCATTTCAGTAGAATAAGTTAAGTTGTTTCATAGGAATGTACTTCCCAGGTAACCAAAGCTGACTCTCTTAAGGGAAGGGAAGAAAACCCACTGCTTGCCATGCTTGATGTTAGGCTTGTAATATGCTTTGATTTATTTAGTTCTTTAACAGCTGTAAGAACTAGGAATTAATGTGATATTTTAAAATTGTTCAAAAAAGAAACTGGAACTCAAAAGAAGTCAAGTGACCAGTCCAAGGTCCTGAAGTACAAAAAAGAAAGAAAGAAAGAAAGAAAGAAAGAAAGAAAGAAAAAGTGAGGGAACAGAAATTTTACCCAAACCTGAGCCTGCCTGCATTGTCAGCTGAAATCTTTTTTCATTTTTGCAATTTTTCTTGGTCATAGTTGTGGATATTGTCACAAATTCCCTCACCTAATAAAGGGAATTAAATATGTTTCAAGTTGTCCTTGATAATCCAGTGTTGCCATATGAATCATTGCCCCCTCCTGGGACTTTTTAAATATGTCCTAGAGCACCATCTGGAAGTTTTTTTATGTCTATTTTGGTAAGTTTTGACCAGTTTTCAATCTTTGTACTCATCCACAGGCTTTTGGCTGTCACTTCTTACATTTTTCTATTGCTGCCTGTCTCTAGCTAGATACTGCCACCCATTTCTAACTCATGAAGACCTGTTGATTATACAGCTAGATAGCCAAACCTGCTTGAATTATGCCTAAGGGCGGCATTTTAAAAATAAGAATGAAGGCCTGAGGAACATGGACTAAGAGGTATTTCAATGGGTCATTGACACTTTTACTTGTTCTATTTTTAAAATTTTTATTCTATAAAATTAAGAAGCTTGGATAAATGAGCTGCAAAAATATTATCATCTTTACCTTAGGTATGTTTTAGAAAAACACCTGTATCTTAATTTTTCCTTAATTTATTTCTATTCCAGCTTCTGATATTTGTCTTTCTATTCACTCCTACCACTCATTTATTTAATACATCAAGATTAAACATTAAAGAAATGACATTCTTTAAACTTAAGAAATTCAGAAAAACACACATTAAATAGAATGTTGGTTGTGGGGAGATCAGATGTGGCATAGTTTGGGGATGGTTTGCCCTGATTTATCGCTGCTGTTTATGTCAGAGACATAGTGTGCATGCAGAGAATGGCGATAAACAGGATGCTCACACCTGCCTCATGTAGCTGTTTTGACCACTGAAGCCATTCAAGAAAGTAGGTGGTAGCATTGAATGCCATTTAGGGAGATATTATGAATGCGATTTGAAACTAGACCTTTCTTGGGGAGGATGGGAAAGTATATTTTTTTGGAAAGAATCTTGTATAATCAAAAGGCCGTGTGTAACACATAGAGTTTGTATAACTGAAAGGCTGCAGAGTATGGCTATAACCAGGGCTTTGGGTTATAACCAGGTTATGAGACTGCTGTCACTCATAGACTGCAAGCTCCTTGAAGGCTGATAATATTTGATTTCTTTCTGTATTTCTGGTTTCCAGTACAGTGCTCAGTACACAGTTGAGACATTGTAGGTATTTTCTGAATGATGAATGAATGAATGAACAAATGAAGGCAAATGATGAAAAAATTTGTTGTTGTTAGAAGCTAGAAGTGCGCAGGAGAACCATCTCTTGTCTAACAAGCTGTCCTGTGGGTAAGACATGGCGGGAACAGTGAATTCAGATGGGCCTCCATGAGACCATTCGGTGCCACGATGCTGCACTCTGCTTTGCTTTAGGAACCACGATGGCATCACTTGTCTTTACTTTACCTTGGAAATTTATTTTTATTTCTTTCAAACTATTTCTTTAAAATAAATGTGGAGTAAAACACTGCAGTAAAGAAGATTCCTACTACCTAATTAAGTCACAGAGCCACCTAGTTCCAGCCCCTGAGACATAACAACTACAAGTGATAAAAGCTTCCACACATCTTCCTGATGGCCAGGCTAAGCAATGCTCTTCAACTTCAGAATTGAGAAGATTTTACTAGAATTTTCCTTATAAAACTCTGTAACCAAGAATTTAAACCGCAATAAAAAAGAACCAGTGCTTGCAGGGATTTTATTTCATGAGTGTTGTTGTTCTCATTATAAACACTAAGTATCTTACTGCGTCCTCCAAACATAGCATTTTATTAAATGCTGGCCTGTGTCACTATATAACCTTTAGAAATTCAATAAATGAATACAAAGTTGAAGTCATTAAAACTGCTTAGTAATTTCTGTATAACTTTGGTGTTTACAGGATCTGTAATGAGATTTAGAAACATCACGGAAGTTCAAGACAACGGTTATTAAGAGGCAAAAACTTTTGTTATTGAGTGATTTGAGTTATTTCAAGTTTATTTTGTCTATGTGTTTGACTCTTGTGAAATTTAAGGAATGACATTGCTTACAGTAGAGCTAAAGGAAGTCTTAAAACTTTTGTGAACTATGTTGACTTTGTCATATATAGACAAATAGTGTGGTGGATTAACTAATGGTCAACCTGTAACACCCGGTTGAACTGAATCAATGTGGTTCTGGATACAGAAGGCCCACCCGAGGATTGTTGAGAACAGCATAAAAGCAGAACTGGAGAGGAAAATGATGTGTTGTTGCTTCTCCTGCAGAAGTTGTCATGCTGGTTTTCCTGTTATGAACTCAGCTGTTATCATTGTCTGAGGAGCTCCGGTGCTTGCTGTCACTGAACAGGGCTGTGTTTCTCTTCAGGGGAGTTCTGGTCCTTACCTTGAGGATTGCTTCCTGGCTCCATTCCAGGTCCTTCACCTGCTGGCACAGATCCTTCTTCGCACTGGTGCAAACTTTCTATCTTCCACCTTTGATATCAGGGCCTTCCTGGTGTAGACACCTGATACAGATTTGCATAAGACATTGTTATGGGCTCTAGGTCTCCAGCTGGACTTTTGGAGGACATTGTCATTGGCTCTAGGTCTTCAGATGGCCTCACGAAGGGCACTGCCATGAGATTCAGGCCCTCAGCTGGATTCTTTGGGAGTCTAGTGCATGGACAGATTTCCTGCACTCTTCTGCACTTGATTCTTTGGGTGAGTATTATAAAATAATACTGTTAATTTTGTGTCCTGTATTAAATCTATTCTCTTGTGAACCATGACTAAAACAGTTAGCAGTCCAATATCCATTTCCTGTTCCCTATTTCTTTGCTAGGATAGTCTTAATATTGTTTAAACTAGAAATGGACTCCAATAGTCACCTTGCCTGTGTTTGCCTTACACTTTCACATGGACTAGTTCTTACTGATGAGATGCAGGTGAATTCCGCAAAGTGTTCTTGGGTCATATTTTTTAAATTTTATTTTAAAGAAAATAAAACAAAAGAGGACAGAACAAAGCAAATCAGAACAGAACAATGTAAGCAACATAGCATTTCACAATAAGACAACCAGATATTAACAGTAGCTACCGTAATGTCTCTTTCTTTGAAATAGTTGAGCATGGCTTCACACACAATAATATCAAACATAACAAAATAGTATAAAACTGTTCAAGAGAATGAGAGTACTACAGGGCATTCTGAACCAAATAACATAAAATGAACAATGTCTACTATAATATCTCATTTTCCATAAAAATTTGTTTATACTATCACATATTTTAAAATTCTATAAGACACAACATAATAGAACCAATGGTAATAGAATATGTGGACCCATGTTTATAGCAGCACAATTTGTAATGGCCAGATCTTGGAAACAACCTACGGGCCCATCAACTGAGGAATGGATAAAAAGTTGTGGTATTTTTATACAATAGAGTACTACTCAGCCATAAAGAATGATCACATTGAGATATTTATAAATAAATGGATGCAACTTGAGACCATACTCATAAGCAAAATAAACCAAACTCACATGTATAAATACTGTATAGTCTCCCTAGTGTGAGAAATGGTAAGAGTACATAAGATTTTATGGTGATCATGATTTCCTGTTACATTGCTTTCAAGCCTTATAATGATTTCATTCATCAGTTGGAATGGTTTTATTCTGTTTTGTTTGATTTTATTATATGTGATGGTATGAACAGCTGTTTTGAAGAAAACAAGACATTATGGCAGTCATTGCTGATTTAATATTGTCTTGTTTTGAATCCTACCATGCTTTTGTTCTTGGGTCATATTTTGTCTTCCTGTGTTTCAGGGCCTGAAAGACTATACCTCCTGCAAAATTCGTAAGTTGAAGCTCCAGGCGCCAATGTGATGGTGTTTGTAGTTGAAGCCTTTGGAAAATAATTGGGTTTAGATTAAGTGGTAAGGGTGAAATCATGACAACGGGAGTAAAGACTTTATCGGAAAACAACAGAGAGAGGCGCTCCGATGCTTCTTCCATGCGCATGCGCCAAGAAAAGGTCATGGAAGTATACAGTTGTCTTGGTCACTTTTGTCATAATACTCAATGCACACGATTTAAAGCAGAAGAAGTTTATTTTGGTTCACATTTCAGAAGTTTTAGCCCTTGTCAGCTTGCTAAAAGGCAGAATAGCATGGCGGAGAGGCCTGGACAAGGAGAGCTGCTCATGCTCGATCACAGCAGCAGGGAAGCAAAGGGAAGGCAGGAGCCGGGAACGGGCCCGGCCACGCTCCCAGACACCCCGCTCTTTGTCCAGACTCTGCCTCTCCACATGGAATTTAGCTGTAGACTGACCAGTGAATCAATTCACTGATGAATAGCACACCCTCATGATCCAGTCAGCTCCCAAAGCCTCGCTTATGAGCACATGAGGTTTTAGGGGAACATCTAGATTTAAATCATATCAGTGAAAAAGTGTCTATTTATAAGCCAGATGTGAACTCTCACCAAACGCCAAACCTGCTTGCACCTTTATCTTGGACTTCTTAGCCTCCAGAGCTGCAAGAAATACATTTATTTTGCGCCAACGCTATGGCATTTAGTTGTAGTGCTTCAAGAAGATGATGCCACCAGCAAAAGAAGATACATAAGGCTGTTACTGTCTCTCTCCTCCCTACTTCTTTATTCTTTGAGTGTAATGGTGGTGTCTGAAGAGTAAACAGTGATTGTGCATTCATTGGCTGATAAATGTAGGATGAAACCCAGTGTACTAAGGACATAAAAATGGAAAAGTAAAAAAAGCTCTTGGGTCCTTGATGGTACCTGTGAGCAGCTAACATGTACTTGGTCATCTATTTTCTAACTTCCTGTTACCTGGTAAAAGGAAACCCTTATTTGTTCAAATTAATGCAAGTTTGGTTATCTATTATATTCATCTTATAGCAGTTGTAAAAGCAAGATATGGTAGCAGTTCATTAGTACTTAAAATTTCTATATCCAGATAAATATTCCATATTTTCTTCTTAGCAATTTCTCAATGTACCTGGGTGTAATATCAACTAGGACTATATTAGTTAAGTCAACCTTCTCTCTCTTTTTTTTTTTTTTCGCTGTACTGGGGATCAAACTCACGACCTTGCACTTGCCAGGCAGGCGCTTATGCCGCTGAGCTAAATCCCCCGCCCTAAGTCAACCTTCTCAACAGATTTTTTTTTCTTTTTTGAGACAGGGTCTCACTATGTAGTTCAGGCTGGCCTAGGACTCAATATAGAGTCCAACCTGGCCTTGAACCCACAATGATCCTCCTGTCTCAGCCTCCCAAGCAGGCAGATTACAGGTACGTGCCTCCACACCTGGTTTACAGATTCATTTTAAAGATGCAACTAGACATTTTTTCCTCTGGTGCTGGGCTTTCACCACTGGCCCTTGTACACATTAAGTGTATATTCCATCACTGAGCTATACTCCCAGGAAAAGTTGTTTAAACACTAGCTACCTTGTCATAAATGTTCTAAAAAACTTCTATTTGGAGAAGTCACTGATTTACTAACTGCATTTCCTGAGGGCTTTTGTATCTTTGGCCATTCATCAGAAGATACTAGTATAAAAATCATGATTGTTAGCTCCTAGGAGACTGTATTTTTGGACAATCTTCAATGATGGTGAAAAATAAGTTTCTGTCATAAAAAGAAGAAACTGGATTACATTTGTTGATTGCTTTGTTGGATCAGACCTTAAAATATCTGGAAAAGCAATTAAAATACCTGTATTTCTTTCAAGCTGTTTGTAGCAGTTACCCCAAGACTATTTTTCTCCAACTTCTTATCCATACATCATTCTGCCTGAATATTTGTGATATGTATTATCATCTTGAGCAGGTCATTTGTATGTTCATGGTGTCTCTCATCTGATCATTCCAAATATTTAGTATGGAGGCTTGAGTTGTGGAGGACCAACTGACAAATACTACCTAATTAACCAAAGAACCAAACAAAACCTAATCCGTATCTTTCATGCTATGCTTTTCTATTTTTCCTCTTTTCATAAAACTGTTACTTATTTTCCTCATCTGGTCTGAGGTCTTATATTTTAAATCTTTCTACACACATTGTTCCCACTCAAACAAATGTAACTTACTCTTATTTTCTCAGCTCTTCTGTCTTAAATAGATGTATTATTGAAAGGGAACTGGATAGTCTGTTTTTAATAATGTTTTTATATTTATTTTCCAAATTTGTTTGATTATAAAAGTGTGATCTATATTAAAATAAATTTATAGCTACTGCAGATACTAATGTAAATTACTAATAGAAGCTCATGACTACTGTAAAAGTATTGAAGAATGAAGAATAAATGTTAGGTAAATAGGTTGTTTTCTAAATCAACTTAAAAATGGTTGACTTTACCTTAATAGTTTCACATACTCCTGATCAATAAAAGAAGTATAATTATAGAAACTAATTTTAAAACAATATATTGAACCGTAAAGAGATTTAGTTACTCTCCTCATTTTTTTGCTCAGTGTCACACAAGTGACTTGTTGGCATGGATGAAGTTGAATTTATTTCATTTCCAATTTAGCATGTTCTCCATAAATTATTGCAGACTTTATGGTTCTGTTTTCTTGCCATGGCCAATATTTATTGTGAAACAGCCAAGGTCACAATTTTCAATTCTATCAGTGAGCAATTGCATGGAAACCAAGTGAATTGGCTCAGAAGTGAATGATCAGAGTCAGCCCCAAACTGCCAGATAGACCATGAAGCAATTTCCTCTTAAAATGTGATCATACATAACCTAACTCCTGATAAATATAAATCAGTGTTATTTAAATATCAACCTGAAGGAACACAGTACCATCCTAAAAGTATTTCTCTTCAGCTAGATTGTTAACTAAATGACCGTGTATCCTAAATAATAAGATTATTGGTGCGCTTGTTACAGGTTTCCGTGTACGAAGGGTAACCACTTTGAATTCATTTAACATACATACTTACAAATTCTTTTAAACAGAAATCCAAATAAAAAGAAATTAATTTTAAGTTAAGTTACAGTTTCAGCATAGCAAGAGGGAATGGGTAGACAAAGCAGTGAAATCTTGTGGAACTTGAATAGGTGACCTGATACCAACACTCTGATACAGACATTTCCATGTATATTGCCATGAGAGAGAAAGTCAAATCTGACCATTTGTCAACACCTGGAGGAAACTTTGGAGAGATGACCATGAATCATACAGAAGGATTTTATAAGCATCACTCTGTCAGAGGAAAGATTACTGAGTTTAAGAAAAAGGCAACATTAAGTGGACAAAAAGAATTGCTTTGAGTGTTGAGAAATCCACTTGGTTAAACCTCTGCAATATATAAAACTCCATCATTCTTCTTTTCACATTTTTTAGAGGCGGATTTATTAGGAAAATCCTTAGGTTATCAAGGGGCTTATCAGCAGTGGTAAAAATACTTTAGCATGACTGAATGTGTCTTTGAATTCTATGATATTATTTCGAGGCTGGGATTCATGTGCAGAAGGAAGGATCTGAGAATTTTGAACTTTTGCTCCCTGTGGATGAAAACATGAAGAAAACATGTCTAAATTAGCCCTCTCCTGATCTTGCTCTCTCTTCCCTGGTTAACAGATCCTGTAAATGACCCACTTTTCATATATTGTTGCTTTCAAACTTCAGACATAAGCAGCAAATGGTCTTTCTTTTCTCTTCCTGTTGCTGCAAAATGTGGAAAAAAACCTTGAAGAACACTTTAATAAAAGTAGGGTTTTTTCCTCCCTGAATTCTGGATGTTGTTTATCTTACACAATAGGATTTGAGTATGTTATGTGTTTCCTGATTAGTATTTCTGATTAGGACATAGCTAATCATCTGAAATAAGTGCTGCTGGATATTTTTGGATGTCACATAAATATACATGAATGTAGATAGCAGGAAAATAGTAAATAACAACACAACTCGGAGTGATTAGAGTTTAATATACTATGTTGTCAGAAAAGAAATGTGGGTTCAATTTCAAGTTATAGGTTGTTATGATTCACCAGATCTTAGTTCGATAGGATCTGACCCTGTAGAAATGTGTGTTTTGCTCTCAAACGAGAAAAAAAAAAAGAATTGGATTTCTAATCCCAGAATTATGCTTCCTGTTTAATGTTAGTTTGTTTTGCAGTATGTGACCAATCTCATGAATTTATTTCTGTACAGGGGGATGTCTTTCTAAGAAAGAAGGAGGAAGATAGACAAATACTGCACAAATAAATAAAAATATATTGTGTTCATCCCATTGGAACATTAATCATGTTATTCTGAGATTGAGCAAACATTTTTAAAAGTTCATTTCTTTATGCCAGGTAGCAAATAATCTATCTTTTAAAAATATACCTTTATGCCAGGTGGCAAACAACCTTCTCTGCACTTGTGAATGTCTATCATCTGCATGCTAGCAAAGCCTTTGCCTATTTAAATGTCCATGTTAATTTGCAGACTTCACCACCTCCCCCTGTCCACAGCTGTTTGACTGTAGATGGTATTATGGACTGCAGTGTGCATTCCTCTGTTGATAGGTGATGAAGTTGAAATGCAGAGATGAAGACACTGGTCTTGAGTTATGGCCGGATACAGTGCCAAAGACAAGAATTCGGGGATTTCTAATTCCCAGTTCTGTAAAACACCAGCTTTTATTTTCTTTTCATCTAAGCTTCATAGTCTCTTCTGTAAATCAGGCTCAGTGGCCAGATCACAAACTCTGACTGCCAAACACCTGCACTTAACACCCAGTAAAAAGGCTGTCAGGGCTCACAGGACAAGAGTCTAAGATAAACGACCTGAAACTTGCTTCAAGAAGACAAGCTGACACCATGATTTTAATTCCTTTTCCCTTCCTAAATTCCACTGACACTGTCAGCGTAATATACACACATGAAAAAGTTTGTATAAGTTTCAAAACATGGAAGAGTGTTTTCCATTTGCCAGAACAATCTCAGTAAGTTACAGTGCAAGTGGCAGTGAGTTCCAGAAGGGTTTCTGGCCAGCCCGTGGCTCACGGTGTAGGAGCAGGAGTGAAAGCTGGCTTGAGGGGTGAATGCGTGCAATCCCAGATAGAGTGCAACTCTGGGAGCTGTGGCAGGTGAGAGCAAGACCAGGCCCTTGAGAAGTCAGGATGGAGAGGAAACCTCAGTGCTTAGAAACTGTGGGATGTACACCTGTCAGTGGAGAGTTGTGGGCATCTGCTTACATTCTCAGCTAACATTCGATGCAGGAGGGATGAGTTTAAGAGAGCTGCCAACTGTGGGAATGTTTCATCCTCGGGGCTGGAGCACACGCCTTTCACAATCACACAATTTAGAGTGAACGTTCAGAGTTCCAAAATCAGAGCATGTCTAACGATTTTCACACACACACCAATGTCTTTTGAAAACCATTTTTTTCCTATCTTCAAGACGGACGTTGTTACTTAGCTGAAGATTTTTCACCCCAGAGGGGTGTTCTCTCCCTGGGGTGACTGGTGGCATGTGAGGCTGAGTAATGACAATAATATATTATGGGTGGAAACTTACCGCTGAATTTCATGGGCCAGACTGGGCTTCCATTCCAGGAGCAGGAAAGCATCACTCAACATTTAGCCCCTTTCTCTGGGGAACAAAGGGCAGGAATTATGGATAATATTTACATGTATTCAGAACCGTCCAAAGCTCAACACCAACTTCTCTTTTCTTGGGTAAAGAGCTGTTAAATCTGTCTGGGTGAGACTCATTTGATGTAAATAAAATTCCAGCTTCCTTCTCAACCCATGGGGAATTCAACATTTACAAGCATCCTAATCAAAACACAGCATGTGATGTGTTTGCATATGCTATTCTTTCTCTGTACATCCAGTGTCTTACAGGAATTGCATGATGCCTTTCCAGGAATAGTGATTTTCTTATATTAAATATAAAAATGTGTTAAATAAAATAATTAGAAGTATTTTTCCATCATGTAGAACAATCGTTCTATTGAGGGTACTTAGGGAACCTTTTGATACTTTCTGGATGACCCCCAATAATCCAAATAAGAGTGAGCTATGTATAGCAGACAGTCCCGCCTGCGATTACACCTAATGAGGGAACACTGTCAGTTAGAAAAGCAAGGGCAATGCTCTTATTTACTTTATGGCTCAAGAGAAATCTAAAAGCAAACTTTTCACCAAAGGTGTAGAGATCCTGGGCCTGGGCCACATCAGTCCATTTCTATGTTTTATCTCCTGACAGACAATTCTTCTCTGATCTGTGGAAACAGACTGCAGCAAAGCTGAAAGCTGCCTTCTCTCTCTTAGATGGACCACAAAGAATTTACAAAGAGAGCAAGACTATCTTTCTTTAAAAAAAGTCTCCTTTCCTAATTCTGAACAATACAGTTCAGTGTTCTTTTCCTCCCATCCAGCCACCAAAAATCACCTATACTTTAAGGATGAACAAACAGAGAAAAGTCAACAGGCGTATGAAAAAGTCTCAGTCCTTCATCAGAAAGGGATTTAAAGTATCAGAGCAAAAGCAAAAAGCTCTCTCTGAAGCAAACTTACTATTTGGAGCTAGAGACAACTTCTGAAACTTTATTTTGTATTTTTGAACTGACTTAAAAGGGTATTGAATCTATGAACAGTGAATACTTTGAGATAAAGAAAAGAATAATAAAAATACAGTTTCATGCTTTAGAATATAAAAATATCACAATGGATCTTTTCTATGTTTTGAATTTTATCAAAATTAAAATATTTCATTCCCTGGTATCAAATACTGTGGAGATACGACAATTATACACTGCAGGAGAAAGGTAAAATGAACATCAGTTTGGAGAGAAAGCAGTTAACAGTGATATAGAACTGTTTACTATGAATTAAAGTAAGTATGGTGGCCTTATTTAGTTCTCTTATTTATTAGGGAATTTATTTATTCCAATATATAAAGGGAATTACAAAGAGAAAAATGCTGTGCAGGAGAAATGATTAAAAGTTTTTTCTAAAGTTCAAGAAACTTGACTAGTTATATGACTGGACAAAATTAATTGAGGCCATCCATATTTAGTTGATATTGGAATTTCTGTATCTGGGCAAGAAATCCTGTGGCTGTCAATCAAACTTTCTTTGGAAATATTCAATTCCAGGAGACAATGAAGCAGCACCACCAGAATTTTGTAGCAAAAATCATTGTGGCTCAAGCATTCTGTGCTTGCCAAAGGTTATTCATGTGCAAGAGCAGGAGAAAGGCATTCTCAGACACAGAAGAAATCAGAAAACAAATTACCAATGTGCTGTTCCTGAAAATATCAATCAATAAAATATTTGTAACTGAGAAATGCATTGAAATGAAGAACTCATGAATGAGAAAGATGGTGAAAAAGACAAATGGCTGTGAGACCAAATCCGGTAAAATACAGAAGTAAATCAAAATGATTATTGTAATGATTAAAGGCTTATGGAAAAGACAGAAATACAGTGGAAGAAATAGCAAGCAATATATTAAAAAAATCCTAGGTTATTCTCATAAAATGTAGGTAGTAGGGATGGTGTCGCTCATTATCCACTGAAACCCAGTCTGTCACTCCGCCATAGAAATGGAGTTGAAGCCAGGCCCGTGATGGTGCAGTGTGATAAGCACTGCTATGTGTGGATATGAAACTACTGCTTACAAATAGAATCAGAAGTGATAGTGTCCACTTTTTGTTCTTGAACTTAAGACATCTGATATTCCCTTTTGGACATAGAAATATTTCAGTTTTAGTCTTGAGATGGCAACAATGCTTAAGTAGATGACAAACAAGCCTTGTGTGGAATTTGAGTCTCTGATTAATAAGGGACATGCCAGTTTTGGTGACTTGGATCATTCACATGTGGAATATTACCCTGAGTGAGAAGTAAACTTTCTTACTACTTGGAGCTAGATGTAAATAGTGAAGTCATGGATTCACTGAGACTTGACACAACAGAGTAGCTTTATCTTCACTACTATAAATGACATGAAGGAAATGGGAAATGTACATAAAGCAACACAGTGGATTATTCTTTTTGATAAAAGTTATAATCTGAACATATATCTTTTAGAAACAAGTCATTGGTGGTGGTTTATAACTGTATGTTAAACAGTATTTTTGGTCATTTTTCTGTGCCAACATGTAAAAACTTATTCAGTATTACTTGCAGTTTTAAATAGTACAGTACAGTAGGATGTTCTATAATGTGTTGATTTCTACTTTCCTTTATTTGGGAATTATACTTTTTCTAATATTTGGTTGTTATAAATGATTTTATAATGAAATGTTTTTTGGATATATATATGACTTTCTGAAGAATGGGTATTCTAGGAATAGAATTTATATTTTAAGGACATACATATGGGGGTCATAGAACTGAAATCTGGAGACAAGAGGATTTAGAGACAAGTTTTCGAGGTGGTTCTCCTGGCAGACACTTATCCTGCTGATATTTATGGCTAGCTGGTGTCTGCAGCTGATACAAGTCAAGGTTTTTCAATTTTGGCTTGGTTGAAACTCAGCTGTATCCCTGGCTGACTCAGCTCTACTTCAGATCCCATTGGCCACAAGCCCCTGTGTGAATGCTGCCTCCTCCCTAGTCTAAGAAAAGGATTTTCTCTAGCCTTTTTAATAGGGCCACAGTTTTCTGCTATGGTGGCCTGTATCACAAATCTCATGACTATTACTGTCCAAACACCTGGGACTTGAGAGTGGACTCAGAAAGCTAAGCTCCCTGCCAGAACACACTGCGCTGCTGATTGCTGTGGTCATCTATGAGTAGGGTTGAGAAGCAGCCCAAAGGTCCTCTCTGGATTTCTAAATAAGCAAGTGGAACAATGCTATTTTGATTTCACTGTTGCACAGATACAGCCTGAAGTAGCAAATACAGCTACTCACCTGGTTATTTGTTTCCTGTGTCTTCTCTCCCTTTCTTCCAAAAGCTCTTGCCTAGAGGGGAAGATTTTTTCTCCCTTGTCCCTGTGTAATTCCTTCCTTCCTCCTGGCCCCTGCTCATCCTTACCTGAAGCCAGCTAGATCTGCTTTAGACTAGAAAAAAAACTTTATGGACAGTGTTCTCCAAGATGGTTGCTTTTATGCCTGAAGGGAGATAAAGGAATTTGAGACATACAGTATTTAGCAAGATATTTTACATTATTTGCATTTCCTTATTTTCTTTTATTAACAAATGTAGATGTTTTTCTAGACAGATAAACATTTAAAGAGCAGAAAGGAAAATGTGTGTACTCAGAAAGGCAAAAGAAAAAAAAGCACATTAAAAACTACACATATGTGTGTATATATCCTTGATTTGGAGGTAGGAGATTAGGGCTGGGGCAAAATGGACAACTCACTGGGTGGAATGTGTCCAAGGTCATGAAAACCCAGCGATAACAGATACAGGAGAAGATGCGCACAGAGCATGAGACTCAAAATGACATTGGGCTTACAGCTGAGCACTGTGAACTAATAAGAAAACTATTTTCTTCCTTCATTTCTGCCTGACGCTGTTCAACAGACTGATCATAAGATATTCTTTTCAATCCTGTATTTGCATGTGGGCATAAGCAAATAAAAGACACAGTTCCTGATGCTTCATTTATACCTGAAGGGAGCAAGCAAACTTTTTGATAGGACAGTTTATATCTGATGGGACACAGCTTTTCGATAGGACAAATGTCCCATTGACTTACATGCATTAGGAGGTGGTAGATTCATGTCATTTGGATACTAAAGACTTTCCCCCCTTATCTTCAGGCCTTTGTTATCCTTTTCACCTGGCCAGCTGTGGCCCTGAAGAATAGACCTCTTTTCTGCTTTAATGCATGTCTTGTTCTGGACAACAAAGACTAAAAGTAGCCCTATGGGACCCACCGTTGGGTAATAATTTAGTATATTTACAATTTAATAGGTTCTACCAACTTATTCTAGAATGGTTTTTCTACTTTGGAGAATATGAGTGTGGCTCTTTTTCCATATATTTTTTCCACAAACAATTATATCACTTCAAATTTCTTTTTGATAAATCTGATGGGGAAAGAATATTTGTTGTAGTTTGCATTTCTTTTTCATTTCTTATCACTAGAGAGCTTGCACATTTTTTTTCATGTTTATTTGTGCTTACTTTTCTTCTTTAGTTGTTTGGCTTTGGCTCACTTTTCTTTTAGGTTTAAATTTCTTATTGATTACATGAGCCAATATATGTTAAACCCTTAGGACAGTGCTTAACACATAGCAACAGCTCCATAGATATTGTATCAAAGAAACAGAATTAAATATGGAAACTTTCAACACAGAAAAATCTCCTGTAAGATTAGTAGGGAAAGGAAACAGTTTTATTATCAAATAGGCACTAAACTGGAGTGTGATGCACGGAGACAGGAAGGAATCTCCTCTTTGCATGCAGCCAGCACTGATATAACCCATCCCACATGTCATCAGGGTGAACAGGAACTAGTCTTTGAGTAAGTCCAATGGTGGGCACCCTTTGTCATGCCGAGTTCATTCTAGATTCACCTGGTAATTGTGGTGGTCATCTGTGCTGGCTTTCTGGCAGCAAAAATGGACTTTTTTATATGCTTATGACCATAGGCAATTTTACAACTTGGAGCAAGGTACCTACCAATGAGGCTGGAGCCTTCCAAGGAAGTTAGGGAGTGGTCATGCTATCTCCCTGCATGATTACGTTTCTAAAGGATGAATTTCAAGTGCTTGAGAAAGGCAGGTCTGAGATGTAAACCTGACAAAAGTGCTATGTAGATTTTAAAAGGATTTATATACATTTCAAAGAGAAGAGAAAATACATTACTATTACAAGTAATCTCAAATAAATGCTCTACGAAAATAGAAGGGAGGGAAATCTCTTCCCTTCTTTTCAACAGGGAAGATTGAGCTTCTTGAGTTTAATTTGAATTGGTCCTCATTGTTGCTGAAAATATTGTTTGTTGTTCTGTGTAGGTACTTTATACATGAGCAACATAGAAGTTTAGTTTTCCATATAGTCTATAAAACCAAAGTAAAACAACAGAAACAAAACTAAACAAACATAAAAACCGGTCACCAAGCTTTTTTGTCTGTTCCCTGTTACTACTGAAGTCTCAGCTGGTACAAGGCTCCCCTGTTCATCCCCTTCTGGTCACCAGCACTCACATGTAGACAGGCTCAGCCTTTGCTCTGGTTACTGTCTCTGCCTACACCCCGGCCTCCAGATGCAGTGTGTGAACAGCTTCCTTCCTTCTCACCTCTTACCCATTTTTTTTTCTCTTAAATGCCTCTTCCTTATTAAAATTACCTTGATCAGTCTGTTAAAATGGCATTTCATTCTGCCCCCATCACTCCTGCCTGGAGTTCCCCATCTCCCTCATTCCTTACTTTTATCTATGTCATTCTTAGCACCTCTTAATCTACCTGATGTTTTATTTACTTGTTTTGTTCGTGGTTTGCCCTGTCTTCTCACAACTCCAGGGACACCCAATATTTTGTCTATTTTGATTGCTGATCTACCTGTAGGGCTGGACAGGCCTTGATAATATTTTTAAAATAAATGAAGACTTATTAAGTACATACTGATCTTTTTTTTTTTGAGGTACTAGGGATTGAACATAGGGTTTCACACATGCTAGGCAAATGCTATTCCATGAAGCCCCACACTGATGTATTTCATTGGCTTTTCACTAAACATACAGGAGTTTCCCACATAGACAATTTTTAATTTTTATGTGCAGCCAAATCTATCACTCCTTTCTTTTACAATGTCTAGTTTCATGTTTTCCTTTGTCTTTCTTTTTGGACATCATGAGATTTCCCATTTACAAAAGAAAAATGACTATAGTAGAAAAATTAGTATCATCTGAACAGAGTATGATAAATAGTTAATAAAAGCATATTAACATTTTGGCAATTAGTTTTGACATGTGCCGTAGTAATGGAAGATGTTACCAGTGCAGGAAACTGGGTAACAAGTTAATAGCAGTCACTCTCCCTATATAATCTAGACACTAGGTTGGTTATAGTGGCTATGGACCACTCCTCTTCACTCACTTAAACCTGGGCAATGCCCAAGAACCAACCCTCTTTGTCGCCCCAGGGGTTACCACTGCATGCTTGGTCACAAGAAGAAAAACAAAGACGCCCCAAACTCACCCATGAAAATGTTGAAAATTCCAAACCAAGGCACAGGTGCACCAAATCTCCCTGTGGGAAGAGTAACATTTCTTCCCCTGGAGCTCATTGAAAAAATATATGTATATCTCTATATTTATATTTATTTATAAAGGGTGAATTGGGAGAGAGAGAATGTACACAGTATAGATCAGTGGATGTGACTCAGCACCCCGTCAGTCATGTTATCAATCCTGGTCTGGAGCACCGTGATGAGAGGTGTCTTAAAGCAGGTGTGATATTTAAGCCCCTACATTCTAGGCCTTGGGTTCTCACATTTTCCTTTTGGTGGTAAGAACCCCCTCACTCACAGCTTACTTTGCCTCAATAAACTTATTGCTATTTCTTCACCATCAATTGTTTGCCCCAAACAAGAACCTGGAACCCAGACCCAATAGCTGTAACACATACATGTTTGCAACTTTTACATAAATTTAATATTTTTCTAAAATACAAAGTTTATTTACAAAAATTATCTTTTCTTTGAGCATATTTGCAATTTGAACTTTAATTTTGGATTTTAGTTCAATGCTTGAACTACTTTTGTAATGATGTGTTATCTGTTCCGTTTTTAAATACTACTATAAACCAAGTGTGGTGGGGTAGGCCTGTAAGGGTTCTGGGAAGTAGAGGCAGGAAGATCTTGAGTTCTAGTCAAGACTGGGCAAGATCTTATCTCAAAGATGTTTGTAAAGAAAGTATTTTTGTGAATTCTTTTTTTCCAAAAATACTTCATTTCTTTTCATATATTAATTCTTCCAGATAAGTTTTATAATCAAGTCCCATAGAAATTCCCACTATGATTTGGACTGCAGCTATTAAGGTGATGGGTATGTAGTTTTGTATGTAGTTTCTCTGCATTAACCAAATGTTCTTAATATCCATAATATATGTAAAGTTATCATAATTAATAAATGGTAAAGCAAGTATGCAAAGAACATGAACAAGCAAGTTAACTGATGGCAGAAAACCCACGGCACACAAAATGTATGTGCAATTTCAAGCTAAAAAAATCAATAGAAAACAAATTAAAGCAAAGAGTCAGCATTGTTCATTTTGTTCAACTGGTAAAGATTAAAATGGGTAATAATTTCTGGCTCTAGTGAGTTTTCATATGTTGTTGGCAAAAAAGGAATTTGGTGGACTTGTTCTGAAAGCAAATGATAATTGATTTCAAATTCTTAGCATTTATGTATTCATTTTCCAAATAACCTACTTTTTAAAATTCCTTAAAATAATCTGAAATTACATAAGGACAGAAATTTTCCCTTAGTATTATCTTACAATAAAGTATTCTAATGATGAAATAAAATGTTCTATATACAAAGCCTGCCAAAATATGTATGCATCAGGAAAAGAAACACTTGTATAAATATTTTAATACTAAACTTATTGAGATATCATGAGATTAATATAAGTTACTTTTGACCTCTATAGTTGTGAGAGGTGCTCAAAGCCATTAGCTTCCAGTCATTTATTAGCAGGGTGAATTGCTGAAGTGTGTATACAGTTTTGGGTGAACTCGTGTGTGTGTGTGTGTGTGTGTCTGTAATTTCCACTGCACATGTACATATACACAACATACCCATGTATACACGTTTTTGTGTTCATTTGTGTGTATGTATAGTCAGTAAGTTCATACTAATTTACTAAAATTCTAAAGCTCGAGTCTTTTTATTTGCTCTGTGTTGTAATTAGAGGCATTCAGACCACACAGTTTTGTTTGTGAATTTTATCCAGAGCAAAAGTGCTTTTATAACCTGGTGAAATCCAGAAACTCAGCCCCCTCCCATTGCATTCACATGGTAGACTTTTTAATGAAAGATGAGCAGCAGGAGTGGGCAGTGAAATGGTTTCAGTTGTGTGTCCTAAGCATGTGAGGGACATTTGATTGAACAAGAAGGACATTCCTGGGGATTCACATTGAAGGGACATACATGTACTGTTTGTGACAACAGATCGGTACCAATTATTCTCTGGATTTAATTGTTCTCATTGTGGAGGACAGATACCTTAGGTGGCATTAATAAACCATGTACTGATTTCTAAATAGTTTCTAGAAAGTAACTGGACTATGCCCATCCTTACTCCTAGTTTTCTTCAATTGATGGCTCTGGAAGACACTGTAGTAAAATGCTGAGGTTTAAGATCCACTTAAGGTATGTTAATATTTGTATTCTATGCTCAGATGGGAATGTGATTAGTACTTTTGGAAAGACCTGTAGTATAATTTGGACTTTTGAGTATGAGTGTAACATTTTAACTGGGAAGATCTGAAGCTGTACGTATAACAAATCCGGCAGTGATGAAGTTGGCAGCCACTCTAATGGGGGGAGGTTAATTAGGGAGTTCAGAGTATTTCAGGAAAAAGGCAATCGAGTGAGCAGTGGAAGAAAAAGGGGAGGAGAAATACAATGCTCTTATCTAGAACCAAAATACTTAAAGGAAGGAGGCAGGCAGTGTGAGGATAAAACCAATTAAATGGAAATCCTCTGTTCTAAGCATGCAGTTTGACTTAAAATCAATGGAAGAAGCTGTCTTCAACTCACTCCTACGACAGCTCTTTATGTCTTCTTATCTTTTAAGTGAAGCTTTGGGTTTGAACTTCTGAGAAAATTCATGGTGTAGGTCTCTGATCAGTATTTACTTCAAGAAACAAGCATGCAGTTGTATGATTTGGAATGTAAAAACAGGATTAGAGGTGAAAGCTGTTGGAAATGGTCCATTGAAGTAAGATTTTTGTTTATTTCTCTTTCAATCTATGCTCTTCCCTTATTGGGTGTTATGCAGAGCTATAGCATGGGCATGCAGCTTTGGTGTAAGACTGACAGTAATTTTTTGTAGAACCTTAAAAGGTTAGAATTCAACAAAGTGGAGTCTGTCAGAGGTTGAATCAATCTGAGTCTCACAGATTTTTGCATATAGTTATTTACAGCAAAAGTTCTGAGGAATTTTGTGGTATATATCAGTTTCTTTCAAGTAGGATTAGAACTTTCGGCCAAGAGATATTAAATTCCTTTGAAAACTTGGACAGCTTTATTTTATTTTTAAAATTGCTATCCAGTGAAATTGAATTTTTCCTTGTGTATAGTTCCATGAATTGGGACATAGGAATAGATTCATGTAGCCACCATCCCATCAAGGTATAGAACAGTTCCATCACTCCACAAAATGGGCACCCATCAACTCTTCATGGGCATTTCCTTGCTCTTCCCTAACCTGTGATAAGCAGGCTAGTCATATGAATGGAAACATATAGTGTTTAAGTTAAGATAAGGCCTCTTTCAGTGTCTCAGAGAAGGTAAATTTGCTCTGTTTATTGATAGTCCATTCCCTGGTCAAATTTTTTTTCTCACATTTTATAGAACTAGGAATGATGAATGTGATGTTAACTAAGTGGATTTCTAAACCAAGTTTTGAATGTGTGACCTGGTTTTACTTTGCTGCTTACAGTTAAATGCAAGAGAGAGAAAAACTTAAGGAGTCATTTAGCAAGAGGGATCAGAATTTAATGATTTGGAAAGTTTTTAGCCAAACAGTATGCAAAACATAAAGGAACAAAAGATAAGTCATGGGGTTTAATCAACCATCTCAGCAGAAGCTGGATACAGAAATGAAGCATCCAGGAGAGATCTGAGAAGGGCCTGATAATCTCACGGCTTTGCTCCCATACATTGACTACAGGTCAATGGGTTCTAAGGACTGAATCCCAGAAGAAAGATGGATGTTTGACTTAAGGGCACAGAAACAGAATAATATGAAGGCAGGCTGTCACATATCTTAGATTCTTTAGGATGGGCCAATAGAGTACCCACCATCGGCATGTGCTACCCTTCATGAGAAGAGAAGAAACCAAGCATAGTAGCACATGCCTGTAGTCACAGAACTAGGAAGGATAAAGCAGGGGAATTGTTGTGAGTTTGAGGCCAGTCTGGCTTACATAGTAAAATCAAGGTCACCCTGGAGTACATAGTTAGACGCTGTTTAAACAACAAAAAAGGGAAAATGGAAGAATGATCTTTAAGATTTAAAGGAATATACCCTGCTAAATTTTAGACCCCTTGGAATTCTTGATCCTTTTCTTCTTTCTGTTTGCTCCCTTTTAAAATGTGAACGCTTAGGCTATGTCTGAGCCACCATTGTACTCAAAGTAGGTAATTCATTTGGTTTTACAGTTTCACAGCTAGAAAGGAATTTTGTCTCGGGATGAACCATGCCTCATTTCACCCATAATTGATTTAAATGATATTTTTATGAAACTTTTTACCTAGAATTGATATTGGAATGGCTTAAGACTGCTGAAACTATTGGAATGGAGTGAATATATTTTGTGTATGAGGATAGAATTTTGGGGGAAGATAAAATTGGAGTGTGATGGAATTAAATTGTGCCCTCCATAATTCAATGTTCAAGTCCTCACCTTGAGCACTTCTCAATGTGAGTATATTTGAAGATAATGTCTCTAAAGTGATAAGGCAAAACGAGGTCACAGAGTCTAATCTAATATGACCGATTATAAGAAGAAATTTGAACACAGAAAGGTCCAGAGGAAAACCAGATATAAGTTACAAGAAGAATGTGTGAAACACTCAGACTGCTTCAAAACTCAAATTCAAAGATGTATAAAGATCCCTGAGGTCATGACCCTACTTGTCTAGCACTGGTGCATAGTGGGATACAGTTATGTACCCATGACTTTGCACAGTTCAACCTGCATGTGCTGGTTGTGGCACTGCCATTCTTGCACTGTGTAAGAATGCAAATATGAGATAACAACCTGTTTAGAGTTATACAATAAAGGTACAGTCTGCTTTTGGGCTTCTGTGCTCTTCTGGTGTTGTGCTCTGCTCGGCTCCATGCTGTCTGTTGCTGTTACTGATGTCTTGTATGCATGTGTTCTCTAACCTTGAGACCTTATCCTCAAAAATTTCCCTGGGGCCCTGTGAACAGGCTAACAGAGGGCTATCTACAAGCCAAGGAAGGAGAACTCAGATGAAGACAACCCTGCCAACACCTAATCTCAGACTTTCAGCTTGCTGAACTGTGAGAAAGCAAATTTATTTTTAAGCAACTTGATCTATCGTATTGTTATGACTGCCTAAAACACGACTACAGTAAGCTTCTATTGCTCTAGGGTAAATAACCAAGAGTGAGACTGATGAATCCCAAGTCATGTAGATGTCTTCCTTTACAGGAAACTGGCGGAATCCCTCTTCTCCAGAGGGATTACATAAATTCACATTACCAACAGAATTGTGTGAGAGTTCTGATGGTTTTCTTTGCCTTTCCTTGTTTCCTTCCTCTCCCCTCCCCTCCCCTCCTTCCCCTCCCCTCCTCTCCTCTCCTCTCCTCTCCTCTCCTCTCCTCTCCTCTCTTTCCTTCCTTTCCTTTCTTTTCCTCCTGCCTTCCCTCCCCCTTTTCTCTTCCTAACCCTCTCTCTTTCTTTGAGGTGAATTCTGATTATGTTTGCCTTGAACTCCTGGGCTCAAAGGATCCTCCTGTCTCATTCTCTTGAGCAGCTAGGGTTACAGGTACATTGCCACCTCACTTGCCTCTGTTCTATTTTGTGGTCAGCACTTGGCATTGTCAGCATTTTTAGAATCTCATTGTCAGCATTTTGTGTTGTGATCTTCATCATAGTTTTCATTTGAATTATCCTGGTGGTAAATGATTTTGAACATTTTTTTTGGATGTGTCTGTTCTTATAGTTCCCTTGAATGTGTTGTTTTAATTTCTTTGCCAATTTCTTAACTGAATTTTTTATTTTTGAATTTTGGGGTTTGAGAATGATTTATAAATTTTAAACAAAAAACCTTCATTGGATATGATTTCTGAGTATTTTCCCCCAGTCTACAGCATGTATTTTCAGCATCTTTTTGCATCATAAAACACTTAGTTGTGATGAAATCCATTTATCAATTTTGCCTTTGGATTGTGCTTTTAGTGTTATGTAAAAATTCTTTGCCTAAATGTAGGTCAGAAAGATTTTCTTTCATATTTTATAAAAATCTTATAGCTTTTCATTTCAATTTTGGTCTATTATCCATTATGAGTTGTAGCATTTAGTTTGAGTATGCAGATAATCTATCTATTCGATCAGGACTAGTCTAAGTGCAGCTGTGGGGTGATTTTGTTTATATAATTATAGTCCCTAATCAAATGATTCTGAGTTAATTAAAAGGGACAAATGTTTTAGCCAGGTTGACATAGAGAAGTGGAAATCTTTTATTTTTAAAGTTTTTTGAGTGTTATTAGTGCATGTTTGCAGTACATAATAGTTATACTTACTTTAGGGGACAGGTGCATACACTGTTCCTTTCTTTCTCTCTCTTCCCTCTGCAAGACAATCGTAACAAGTCAAGGTACATTTTTAGATACATTGTCTGCATTGGGTTGCAATGCTCTTTTTTTCTTTCTTTTTGTTCCTATTATCTGTCATGTATAAGTATACACACACACATACACACACATGCAAACACCCACACATACATATATATTTCCACTTAAGAGAAACCATATGGATATTTAAACTAGTGTGTCAGAGTTACTTCACTTAACATTGTAGCTTTGTCTAGGTGCTAAATGTGCGTGAGTTGATTCCCAGCACATGGGGGAAGCTTTGGAAAGTCGCTCCCAGCTGGTAAGACCACACCCAGTGTCCCAAATCATCTGAGGACACAAGGAGGTCCCCACAGACCTAACTGGGACATACCCAGTGAGTTCCAAGCAGCTGGCAAGGGCCTCCATTCAGTCCCGGGAAGCGAACATGCTTGAGTTGAACCCCAGCACATGGGGAAACTTTGGAACATCATTCCCAGTGAGTAAGACCATGCCCAGTGTCCCAAATCAACAGAGGACACACGAGAGGCCCCTGAAAGCCTAACTGGAACATGCCCAGTGACCTTCAAGTGGCTAACAGTCTGCCTCAGGAGCCAAAAATGGGAAGGTGATTCCAGAACATGGGAGAAGCTTTGGAACATCGCTTCAAACCCATAAATATAAGAAAATGACAAAATGAAAGAGTAAAATGCAATTTCAAACTTTCAGCCCAACCCAAGAAAGCCTACGAGACATGGACCTAGATGAAAATGTAAGGCATATACCTGAAATGCCTGAAATGATATCAATAGAAGCAAGGAAACTACTCCAGGAAGCTATAAAAGAACTCAGGTCAGAAATAATCTCCCAGGTGGAAGAAGAAATGATAAACATAATGAAAGAAATGCTGAACACATCTAAAGAAAATATAGTTAAAAATTAGAGGAACAATGCAAAAAGATGGAAACTCTGAATGAACAATATAAGAAACAAACAATGCATGAAGCAAATTCAAAGAGATATACAGGAAATCAAACATTCCATCAAAAGTTGCCAAAACCACCTTAATGAAAGTGAAGATAGAATCTCAGACCCAAAAGACAAGATTGCAGCTAGTGAACAGGAAAGAAAAAATCTTTTAAAAATAACAAGGAATAGGCAATAACAATTCAACAGCTGCAAGATGATGCAAAGAAAAACAACATAAGATTGATAGGTATAAATGAAAAATAAGATGAAAACACAAATGATATCAAGAGGTTATTTACAGAAGTAATAGTTGAAAATTTCTCAAACATGAGAATGGAAACTGACATACAGATCAGTGAAGCATATAGAACTCCAAATAACCAAAACCAAAATAACACTATACTCAGACATATAATAATCAACTACCCAGAAATCCAACATAAGAACAGATTATTAAAGCTACTAGAGAGAAAAGACAGATCACCTATAAAAGAAAGCCTATCAGAATCACAGAAGACTTCTCAATACAAATAATGAAGTCAAGAAGAGCCTGGAGTGAAATATTTTAGATTCTAAAGGAAAACCACTTCCAACCCAGACTGATGTACTCTGCGAAACTGTCCATCAAAATAGATGGAGAAATAAGATACTTCCATGGCAAAGAAGAGCTGAAGAACCTCATGACCAATAAACCAACCCTGCAAAGAATACTGAGAGACATTCTAGATAGACATAGGAGAAAATCACTAAGCAAGACAAACAATTAAACACAGTGGAAAGGTAAAGAATCAACAGCAGAAAGATAACCTGTCAAAAGTAAACCAATATGTATATTAGTTATAACCATTAATGTAAATGGCCTCAACTCACCAATTAAAAGAAACAAACCGGCAGAATGGATCACGAAACAACATCCAACCATATGCTGTCTACAAAAAACCCATCTAACCCAAAAGGAAAGTCAAAGGGTGGAAAACAATACTTCCTGCAACAAGATCCCCCAAAAATCAAGGGTAGCTATTCTGTTTGCAAACAATGTGAACTTCAACCCAAGAATGATCCAGAGAGATAAAGAAGGTCACTACATACTAGTTAGGGTAAAACTTCAAGAGGAAGAGATAACAATCTTAAATATATATGCACCAAATTTGGGAGCACCCAGCTATATAAAACAACATTAACAGAAATGAAAAATCAAATAACCAATAGCACAATTATAACAGGACACCTTAACATGCCATTGACACAAAGGGACAGATCAACTAGACAGAAAATCAGCAAAGAAATAACAGAACTGAATCACATTTGTGAAAAAATGGACTTGGTGGACATATACAAAGTGTTCCACCTAATGGCATTAGAATATACATTCTCAGCAGCAAATGGAACATTCTCTAAAATAGACCATATCTTAGCCAACAGAACGTGTTTAAGTAAGTGCAAATGAACTGAAATTATCCCATGCATGTTATCAGATCATAGTGCCATGAAATTAGAAATTAGTGACAAAAGAAACTGCAAAAACTCCACAAACACATGGAAATTGAATAATACACTCTTGAGCAAACAGTGGGTCACAGAGGAAATTAAAGAAGAAATGAAACAATATTTATAGGCAAATGAAAATACAGATACATCTTACCAGAACCTGTGCGACACAATTAAATGAGTCCTCAGAGGAAAATTTGTTGTGGTGAACTCCCACATCAGGAAAACAGAAAGAACACAAATAAACAACCTGATGCTACATCTCAAACATCTGGAAAAAAGAAGAGCAAGTCAAGCCCAAAGCCAAAAGAAAGGAATAAATTATAAAGGTCAGAGCAGAAATCAATGCAATGGAGACTGAGAAAACAATACAAAGAATAAATAAATCAAAAAGTTGGTTCCCTGAAAATAAGTAAAATTGGTAAGCCCCTAGCCAAACTTATTAAAAAGAGAAAAGAAAAATCTCTAATTCATGCAATAAGGGATGAAAAGGATGAAATCACTACACCCCTGTGGAAATACAGAAGATCATCAATACCTATTTTAAAAACCTCTACTCTCATAAGTTTGATAACTCAGAGGAAATGGAAGGATTCCTAAAAACATATGAATTACCAAAGCTGGGTCAAGAAGATATAAAACTGCTGAATAACCCAATTTCAATTAATGAAATTAAAAATGTAATTAAGTCCTTACCAAAAAAGAAAAGCCCAGGCCTAGACGGATTCTCTGCAGAATTCTACAAGAAATTCGGAGAAGATTTAATGCTGACACTCCTCAAACTCTTCAATGAAATTGAAGGGGAAGCAATTCTCCCTAACTCATTCCTGGAGGCAAACATTACTCTAATACCAAAATCTGAGAAAGACCCAACCAAAAAAGAGAACTACAGGCCAATCTCCCTAATGTACATAGATGCAAAAATTCTCAATAAAATATTGGTAAACAGAATGCATAAAATCATCAGGAAGATTACATACCACAACCAAGTGGGATTCATCCCAGGAATGCAGGGATAGTTCAACATACACAAATAAATAAATGTAATCCACCTTGTCAATAGATCCAAAAATAAGAACCACATGATCATCTCTATAGATGCAGAAAAAGCTTTTGGTAAATTCCAACACTTATTCATAATAAGAACTTTACAGAAAATTGGAATAGGTGGTCATTACCTCAATATGATAAAAGCCATCTATGACAAACCAACAACCAACATCATATTAAAAAGTCAAAAACTGAAAGCCTTTACCCTAAAATCAGGCACAAGACAGGGATGTCCTTTATCACCACTCCTTTTCAATACAGTGCTGGAAATATCAGCCAGAGCAATTAGACAAGAGAGATAAATAAAAGGAATAAGGATAGGAAAAGAAGAAGTTAAATTATCATGATTTGCAGATGACATGATACTCTACATAGAAGACCCCCAACTCCACTGAAAGATTCTAGATGTAATAAATAAATTCAGCAATGTAGCTGGATACAAAGTAAACACTCAAAAATCAATAGCTTTCTTATACACTAACAACAAAATCACTGAGAGAGAAATAAAAGAATCCACATCCTTCACAATAGCACCCCAAAAAATGAAATACTTAGGAATCACTCTAACAAAAGAAGTAAAAGATACATTCAGGGAAAATTACAATACTCTGGGAAAAAAAAATCAAAGAGGACCTCAGAAGATAGAAAGACATCCCTTGTTCATGGATAGGAAGAACAAATATTGTGAAAAT
Source organism: Dolichotis patagonum (assembly GCA_004027295.1). Classification (NCBI taxonomy): domain Eukaryota; kingdom Metazoa; phylum Chordata; class Mammalia; order Rodentia; family Caviidae; genus Dolichotis; species Dolichotis patagonum. Next base: position 33,970 of record PVJX010004664.1, read on the forward strand.
GACCATTCTTCCAAAATTGTTATACATATTTAATGCAATCCCAATCAAAAAACCACTAGCATACCTCACAGATCTAGAGAAATCACTCCTAAAATTCATCTGGAACCAGAAGAGACCTAGAATAGCAAAGGCAATTCTAAGCAGCAAAGGCAAGGCAGGAGGCATCACAATCCCTGATTTAAAATTATACTACAAAACTACTATGATAAAATCATCATGGTACTGGAATGAAAACAGACCTGAAGATCAATGGAATAGATTAGAAGATACAACTACAACTAAAAACACACTCAGCCACTTTATCTTTGATAAAGGGGCCAAATACATTCACTGGAAGAAAGATAGTCTGTTTAATAAATGGTGCTGGAAACATTGGCTCTCCATATGCCGAAAACTAAAACTAGACCCATGTCTATCACTATATACTAAACTAAAGTCTAAATGGATCAAAGATCTAAATATTAAAACAGAAACAGGAGGTCAGCCTGGAGACTTCTCAAAAAGCTGGGATTGGAAGTTCCTTTTGACCCAACTATTCCACTTCTGGGCATATTCCTTGAAGAACTGAAAACATCATACCACAGTGATATATGTGCACCCATGTTTATATCAGCACAATTTGTAATAGTCAGATTTGGAAACAACCTAAGTGCCCATCAACTGAAGAATGGATAAAAAAGGTGTGATATTTTGATACAATGGAGTACTTATCATCTATAAAGAATGATTACATTGAGATATTCAGAAGTAAATGGATGCAACTCGAGACCATACTCATAAGTGAAATAAATCAACCTCACATGTATAAATGCCGTGTAGTCTCCATAGTGTAAGAAATGGTAAGAGTACATAAGATACAAAATACTCAATAAATTCAGTGAAAGGATAGGAGTTTTCTTAAAGGGGAAAAATAATATCTCAGAAGGAAAACAAAAAAGGAAGGGAAAAGAAAAAATCTAAAATTATATAAACATTCTTAGGATAGCTAAGATGATTTGCTACAAATTCTGTAAGTTCTTACAAAAAAAAGTTAATATTCTTAAATTGGAACAATTATGCATATTATTGTATGGTGATCTGAGAAACTCTTGAAGATCATTATGTGAAATAACAACCCTAGTTATGCTCATATAACCTTGTTTTGAAGGCCTACGTTGTCAGTGTTTTGGGCTCCTTGCTATTGTTATTTATTTCTCTTTTTTGTTTCATTTTTTCCTAGAATTTTATTTTGTTTTGTTCTGTTTTGTTTTTCCCTCTAATACAGAAAGGTTAGGTGTACATGTAGACTCATACATGCGTAGAACTTCTAAACAGTTTATGAGAATCGATTATATAATGCATGATGAAATGAACAGCTACTTCGAAGAAAAAGAGACGTTAAGGTTCCCAGTGCTGATTCCTGTATCGTCATGCTGTGAAATCCAGCAACACTATTATTCTTTGTTCAGAGTGGTTTTAGTCTGTTTTGTATTGTTTAATTTCAACATACATGAAGGTATGGACAGCTATTTTGAAGAGAACTAGAGACATTATGGCAGCCATTGTTGATTTCCTTATTGTCTGGTTTTGAAGGCCTAAAATGCCTTCATCACTCTGTTCTGATCGGTTTAATACTATTTTGTTGTGTATGAATTCATTGTGTGTGAAGATATGAACAACTATTTGGAAGAAAACAAGAGACAATATGCTAGCCAGTGATGATCTCCTATTGTCTTACATTGAAATCTGTGTCACTTACATTTCTTCTGATTTGCTTTTTTCTGTTTTGTTATGTTTAGTTTTACCCTCTTTACAATAAAATTTAAAAATCATTATATCCTCAAGGTGCATCTATTTTCCTATAAATGACTCAAGTTTATCCTTCTTATGACAGAATAGTATTCCATTGTGAATAAATGCCACATTTTAAAATCCATTCATCTGTTGATGGATGTGTAGGCTATTTCCAAGATTTAGCTGCTATGAATTGCACTGTTATACACATGGGTATGTATGCATCACTGTGGTATGATGTCTTTAACTGTTTTGGGAAGATATCTAGAAAGGGAATTTCTACCGTTAGCTGTTTTGAAGACTTTCCGTACTGATTTCCTCAATGGTTGTATCAGTTTACAGTCCCTCTAAGAATGGAGAAGGGTTCCTTTCTTCCTACAGCCCTGTCAGCATTTATTATTATTCTTGATGGAAGCAATTCTTTTGATGTTCTAATTTGCATTGTTCTAATTTGCATTTCTCAAATGGTTAGTAATATTGAACATATTTTCATGTATTTATTGACTGTTTATATGTCTTCATTTGAGTGGTGCCTATATTTCAGACGTCCATATTTAATAAGGTCTTTAAGTTTAAGATATTAGTCCTTTGAGAAGTAGCTGGCAAAACTTTTTCCCATTATATAGGTTATCTCTTTACTCTGTTAGTGGTTTTCTTTGCTGTACAGAAGCCTTAAAATTGATGTGATCCCAGTTGCTGATCCTTGATATTATTTCTTGTGCAACTGAAGTTTCATTCAGAAAGTCTTCACCTGTACCGGTGTCACTTTGAGCAGACAAAATCTTTTTTCCCTTGGGTAAAATAAATGGCTGAAAGTCATCAAGGAGGGTGTGGCTTTGAACAGATTGACGGAATTAGCAGGGAAGGCAGTTTCAGTTATTGTAAATTTTCTACAGATTTATGATTTTAGCCTAGAGATACATGATATCCTTATCCAGGTAAGGTTTGCTGGTTTTCTTCCTTTGACCCCTTTAATTTAGCCTACCTCTTCACTGTTTCCCTTATTTAAAATTCATAGTATTATTAAATAAACTAAAAATTTGAGGAACATTACCTTAATTATAATGCTAATAACATGTTTTTCTTTGTAGATAGGTTAAAAAGAACATGGAATTAAATATAGCAGAATGGTGACAATGCTCAACACTGGGTGCTGAGATTATGGTTATTTTTTTCCTCTTGTTTTCCTTACTAGTAATTTCCAAGTGTTTACCATGACAATGATGCTATGGACTGAAACTGCATCCCTTCCTAAGCTCTTATGTTTAAATGGTAAGCCAGAAAATTACTATACTTGGGGAGGGCCCCTCAGAGGAAATGAAGTTATATGAGGTCATAGATATGGGACCTTTACTAAATAAGATTGGAGTCTATAAGAGGAGATACCGGAGAATTCACTCCTGCTCTCTGCCACGTGAGGACACAGAGAGAAGGCAGCGTCTGCGAGTCAGGAAGATAGCTCTCATCAGAAGCCCCAAATCTGCCGAGACCTTGATCTTAGACTTTGTAGCTTGTAAGAAAATAAACATCTGTTGTTTAACCCACCCAGTCTATAGTTTTGTTTTTGTTGCAGCTGGAGCAGACTAAGACATGGATTACTTTTGTAACAAGAATATAAAACGATAATAGTTATTTTAAGGGAAAAAAAGCATGACTTAAAAAGGACTAAAAACAAAAGTGCAAGATCTTTTGCTAATTATGTAAGTTTTCAGGCGTTGCTAATTATATCTTGAATTCCTCAAAGGAACATGTAAGATAAATGCTAAGTGGCGATGATGAGAAATATGTTATTTGTTTCTTCTGTGTTTCTTGGAGAGAGCTGTTTCTATTTTTTCTTTTTTGGAATTAACCAAGAGGGAGACGTAGGGTATCTTATTTTATATCTGGTGAAAGAGTTCAGTAAAAGGCTTTTGCTTGCTCACACAATTTCAGCCTTTTTTCTGTCACACATGCACGAACACACAAACACAAATGGCTTTTTAAATCTTCCACACTAGGTTGATGCTGCATTATAATACGTTGTAACACCAATGCTGCATCTCCTTGATATTGTGCAATAAATTGCAATCAAATTAAACCCTTTAATATCACAGATTTTCCATCCATTTGGCTTCAGGTCTGATTACTTTTCAAGTGACTTAGTTGACAACAGATAATGTTGACTGTGTGTCCTCCTCATTCCTCAGCCATCACAGTCTATTCTATTTTCCACGCTTGTGTTTGCTTGATTTTGAGGGAAAAAAGTCTTAAAGGGCATTCTCTGATGCCAAGTTCCTGTTAGTTTCTCCAGAATGCATTTCAGGATTTGTTTTGGTCCTCAGACTTTTAAGGTTATTATGGAGATCAAATGTTGCTGCATACCTTTCGTGAGCAAAGTATGGTAAGTAAAACTGACATAATTAATTTCCTTAGATAGCTGTTAAGGTTGAAACCTAATTTATCTCTTAAAAGTCTCATGTTTGGAGGTGGGGCCTGATTAGAGAAGGTGGGTCTCTGGGCCATGACCTGGAGGACTCAGGTTTATATTCTTATTCCTGGCTCATCCTTTTTTTCTTGGTTTACTGGGTACAATAAAGTGTGTAACTTTCTTCCGCCATGTCCTTTTACCATGTTGTTTTTGTCTTGGAGCCAACTGAGCATGGATGAAATCACCCAAAAATGTGAGCCAACATAAATCTGCCCTCCTTTGTGATGTAAGTGTTAAGTGTTGTGGCCTAGCAATGGGAAAGCTGACTCATACAGCAAATTGGTACCAGAGAAGTGGAGTGCTTGCTGTGAATATACCTGACCATGTGGTTTGGAAGGCTTAGGAATGAACTGGCTCAAGAGAGGAGTTTGTAAAGATTTGTAATTGCCAGCTAGAGAAGTCCTAGAATGCCGTAGTCAGATCAGATGGGTTATCTTGGACTTGAGTTTGAAAGATCAGAATGCTGATGGAAACATACGTAGTAAATGCCAGAATCAGTGGGCTTCATATGAGAATGTGGATTGTATTGAAAATTGGACTAGAGGCCATGTGTGTTCCATCTATTAGGGCCACATCTAGACTTTGCATGAGACCAAATTTAAACATATTATATGTTATAGTTTTTAGATCTAGAATGTCCCCCAAAGAGTTCATGTGCTCAGAGGTTGTCTTTTAGGTCATGAGGGTGCCACACTCATCAGTGAATGAATCCATGAAAGAGTTTAGAGCTGAAGTTGTTGGAAGAAGAGATCTGGTTGGAAGACGCAAGTCATTGGAGGCATGACCTGCCAGAGTCTATCTCCCTCTTGGGCTTATCCCTTTATTCTCTGCTTCTGGTTACCATTACATGAGCCACGTCTTAATTACTTTTCTTATTGTAAGGAAAATAGCCAATACTCCAAGTTAAACAAGAAAATGTTTATTCTGACACACAGTTTGCAGAGATTTCAGTCTATAGTTGGCTGGCTCCAAGGCAGGGTGGCATGGCAGAGAGGCATCACAGAGGAAGGCAGGAGGCAGGAAAAGCTGCAGCAGCAGCAGCAGCAGCAGTCTCCCTTTCTGTTCCATCCAGGCTGTAGACCTATTGGTTGGTGCTGCCCACACCCAGTGGGGCATTCATTATCCTTTCTCTTAATCCTGGCAACACATCCTTGATTCATATTCACACACCATGACCCAGCAACCTTCAAAACTCCCTATCTATGACTGCATTAGTTTTTGGAGAAATAACTGGATACAACTATAGCAAGAAGCTTTCAAGAGATTTTGCCACCATAATATACTGTCTGTCTTAACGTCAGTTGAGTAAGGAATAAATCCTCTAAAAAATGTAAGCCAAAATAAATCTTCCTTCTTTTTAGCCACTTGCCAGTATAATTATTTAAATATAAGATGACCAAAGTTGTATATTTTTTGTTAATGTCTATAAGATAACAGAAAATGTTAAAACAATTTTATCAAATTAATTCAATACTTTTTCTGTGCATAATACGTTTTAAAACATTCAATGCACAATGCAATGTTATAATCTGAACAGTAGTATCTATTCTTTTCCTGAATTCTTTTTGCATTATTGTCTTTCTTTGAACAACGCATTTTACAGTCATGTTGGCCTTTCTTTTTTTTCCTGTGGGTGGTATAATTTCAATGAAATATCTACCCACTAAACAAAATGGTGAAGATGCCAATGATGGCCAATCTGGTTGATGTTTCCCATATTTTCCAATAATTTGGTCTATTAGAACTAACCTAAGTTGTAAAAGACATTCTGAACCCCTTTGTCTTGAATAAGTAATAAGTGAGCTCCATATTAATTGGCTCAGAGGTGCATAAATACTTTATAATAATATTTTTCCTTTGTTTTTGATTATAGGATATCTTGTAATGTTGGTCAACTCTGTTGACATCACCCACAGAGTTATTTTAATCATTAATCACTGTTAGAAGTGTTTCAGTTTCACTTCTTCCTTCAAATGCTATCATGTCTGCATTGTGAATAGCTGACAAGCAGGAGACATCTGTATTGTCTTTCCAGTTCACATAACAGAGTTTTCCTCTCTGACCTGCTAATGTTTCTTCCTTTCACAGTTTTCTCTTTTGCAGATCTTTCAGCACTTCTGTCACAACATGCTGCTTTGATGTTAACCACTGGTAATGAGAGAATGAGAGTGTTAAAGGTCTATTCCAATTCACGTTTTAACAATAATGTTACTGATGATGAACAGAGCCAGTAGTAGTATATGTCAACAACAAGGTGATTCTCCACAACACACAGATCTTGCTGATTTCTAGAGTGGTATTTTTTATGTAATTGTCACTAAAAATGTGGGACATGTGGACATTTACTCATTAATGTACTCCATAACTTTTTTAGCATCTACTATGTGTTTGGTGCAGCAGATACAGAAGTGCAGAAAGACAGGATCATCTCAGGAAACTTACATTTTTGAGAGGGAAAGAAAGAAACAAATTACTGGATATACCCAGATATTGGTAAGTGCCACGAAGAAAATAAGTCAAGATGATGTGCTACATTGTAATGTATTCAGTAGAAATGCTACTTACTTAATTTATATTTGATTTTAATAAGAACAACAAGGTGAAGACCTAATAATGTAATTTTTAACACATGTGAAGAGGTTGGTTCAGAAAAATCAAGCATGTTAGAAGATGCCTTTTCCAAGAGAAATGTTTATTTTCTGATACTAGCATTTATCCAGAAACTCTAAGATTTCTGTCTTTTAATGGATTTTGTAGGAAAGCTCACTACAATCCTTTAGTAAATTAATTCCTCAGTGAAATGATTGTCTGAATTTCCAGTTTTTGCAATGCAGGTAAAGCTTCCTCATGGAAAAGTGCAATGCTACCACTGGTTTTTATCTCTTTGGGGCATTTCTCTCCATGATACTGGTTTCAAAAGGAGACTTATTTCCTTTTTCTCCACATTAAGAAAAATGTGAACATAAACATTTTCCTTAGTTTTCCTATGGGTAAAGAAGACCATGGTTTAATGTTTAATAGAGACTTTTGTTAACATCAAAGAAAGCATAATGATACTTCAGTAGTTCAAGAGCCCCAACCTTGAACTTTCCACCACTTGAAAAGTGAAGCTGGCAAAAAAATTGTTTTGGTGTTTGTTACTTTGCTTGGTAGTCAAACTGAAAATCCAATTTGAAAAAACCTGTACTGGTCATAAGTGAGTCACAAGTCCATTTTGCTCTGGACACAATGGGGTGATGCTTCAGTCTAAGCACTGCTCTTGCCAGACGACACTGCCTCTGTTAGTGTGTTAAACTACTTACCATTGTGCTGGCTTTTTTTGCTTTCCTTGTATAAAATACCACAATGATGACTCCAAAGTTGTATCAGTTAAAAGCTAAGAGGAAAACTGTGACACCCACAATAGAGTAAAAGAGAGAAATCACTGTGAAATTTGTTAAAGGCCTGGAAAAATAAATTTATAAATGTACTGGGCCTCAGAACCAATTATTTTGTTTTTTTTTTTAATTATTTCTTGTTGGAAAAATATTTTCAGCTCTCAAACTTTTCAGTGTTCAAACATGAATTTGGAACAAAGTGAGTTCGGCAGCCAGATTATCACTGTATTAACAAATGATCCAACATAGAAAATAACATGTGCTAAGGCACTGAGGTTGTCTGGTACACTCCAGACCTGACGCATTTTCACCTGACCCCAGAAATGGCTCTTTCTAGCCTACTTCGAAAGTGTCTCTCCATGTAGTTCCAAGACCCACTCAATTTTCAGTTTTTGAACAGTAACTCTCTTTTGTGTGGCTTCTGGGAGGGTCTTTATATTTGCTTAAACACCATAAAGTAGTAGCCAAGATGGCAACAGCAGCAGGAAGACAATCTCCTTTGATCCCAGACCTGCTTGATGGAGTTCCAGGACTGCTTTACGATAGTGACACAAATCATAAAAAAGACGATGATGGTGTACAATATGTAAAACTCTACCAGCAACAAAGTAGTCCCCCAGAGAATACATATTTTCATGGATTTTGACAGTGGTACATATTTTTAGGTTTCACCCTACAAATATCAAACAAAATTCATTAATTAAATTCATTAGTTTAGCCCATAACTGTTTTTGAGTATCTATTATATGGTTACAGACTTTGTGTCTCAGGTCTGGTCTCTCCCTGAAATAACGGGCACAGAAATGCTCATTCTTGAAGTAGACCTGATCCCTTACTGCAACAACTTGTAGAAATGTTATCTGATGTGGTTTTTAGAGAAAAATCATAGGAGTGTTACCATAATTAAAGATGTTCACAAAAGACACAAAAAGTACTAACGAGGATTCCCCATTTCCATTTTCTTTGGCTTTAAATCATTGGGGGAAAAAAAGAGACTTCTACTTACCATTAATTTAAGTAGCATCCTATGAGTCTACTTCTATGGGATAGATGCTGAGCTCTGACAAAACTGGTTAAGGGTCCTTTTATTCCTCCTGTTATAGCTGGCTGAATACGGTGTGAGTTTTCTGAAGTCTGCTGGAACTGCCATGCGGAACATTTAGAATAAGGAAGACACATCTGCTCAATAACCAGCATGCAGGCATGGCAAATCGACAGATAAAACAGTAGAAACACAACTACTTTGATTGACACCTAAATGCCTGTAATCATGCCTGAAAAATATTGTGGGTCCTCAATTTGTATTTTACTTTTAAGCTAAGATATAATTAATATTTTATAAAAGTCACTCTAAAATTGTATAATTCAGTATTTTTAGTGTATCTGAAATGTATGCAAATATTGCTGTTGTCTCGTTCAGATCATTTTATTCATGCTAAAAAGAAAATTCACACTCACTTTCCATTTCTCCCAAGTTATAACAGCCACTTGTCCACTTTCTGTCTCTATGAATTTGCCTATAAGGCACATCTCAAGTAAGTAGAATAATATAAAATGTGTTCTTTGCATTTATTTTCATTTACTTGGCATAGAGCTTTTGAGGTTCAGCCATGGGATAGCACATTTCAGTCACATTTTTGGAGCCAAATAATATTCCATTGTATGGGTACATCTTTGTTCATCTATTTAAAAAATCCATTCTCCCAGTGATGGACACTGTGTTAGTCCATTTTGCTATGATGAATAGTGTTGCTATGAACATTCATGAGCCAGCTTTTGTTTGGACACTTGTTTTCAATATTCTTGCAGAGCTATACATAGTTGATATGTGGATTTGGTAGGTCTTATGCTAATTTCGTGTTAAAATTTTTGAGTAATTGCCAAAGTATTTTCTAAAGCAACTGTGCCAATTTGCATTCCTACCAGAAGGGTAAAAAGGTTCCAATTTCCCCATACCCTTGCAATATCATCTCCTGATTATGGCATTTTAGGGAGTCAAAGTGGAACTCTATGTGGTTTTGATTTGCATTTTCTATTTGTATGGGATATTGAGCTTTTCATGTGCTTGTTGGCTATTTTTCGTCCTTTGTACAAAATTCTATTCAGATTTTTCATTATTTAGAAATTGGATTATTTTTCCTACATATTGAGTTGTAATTGTCTGGATACTAGACTCTTCAAATATATGAGTCACAAATGTTTTCACCCATTATGTGGATTGTCTTTTTACTTTCTTGATAATGTTCTTTGAAATACCAGAATTTTCACTTTGCTGAAATCCAATTTATCTGTTTTTCTGGTGGCTTTTACTTTAGGCATTATATCTAAGAAGTCATTTCCTGACTCAAGATCACAAAGACTTACATTTTCGTTTTCTTCTTGTTTTATAGTTGTAGATCTTGTATTTATGTCCTATGTCAATTTAGAATTAACTTCATATATAGTGTAAGATAGGACTTCAACTTTATTCTTTTGCATGTGGTATTCAGTTGCACCAAGACTGTTTGTGATTTCTTTTCTTTTTTTCTTTTTTCTTTTCTTTTCTTTTCTTTTCTTTTCTTTTCTTTTCTTTTCTCTCTCTCTCTCTCTCTCTCTCTCTCTCTCTCTCTCTCTCTCTCTCTCTCTCTTTGTTTTTTTGGTACTGGAGATCAAACTCATGACCTTGTGCTTGCCAGGCAGGTGCTTAGGTGGCTGAGCTAAATCCCCGGCCCTATTAATTCTTTCTCTAGTGAAGTTTCTTGCCATCTTTTTCAAAAAAGCGGTTGCCTAAATGAATCACATTAAAGATCCTGAGGCCATGATGAGTCGCTTTTCCCTTCTGCTTTCAACATTCTCTGTTGCCTCCGGTTGTTAATACTTTGACTACGGTGTCAGAGTGTGGTTTTTATTCTACCTTCAGTTCATCAGGCCTCTTAGATATACATTAAGGTGTCTCATAAGATTTGAAATATTTTAGGTATCATTTCTTTAAATATTCTTTGCCTTTTTTCTTTCCTTTTTTTAGAACTTCTATTTCGCATGTGTGGGAGTACTGATGAAGGTCTCTCAAGCTGTGTTCATTGTTTTCTTAATTCTTTATCTTTCTTTTCCTTAGACTGATAATCCCAGTTGACTTATACTCAGGTTTGCTGAATTTTCCCTCTCAGTTCTCAAATTAGCTGTTGAGAAATCCTTATGAATTCTTCATTTTATTTATTCTACTTTTTAATACCAGAATTTTTATTTAATTCTTTAATAAACATTTTTTATCTTTTAACGATCTCATTTTGCAAGACATAGTTCTCATACTTCAGTGCTTTCAACATGATTACTTTTAGCCCTTGCACACGTCTATAATCACTTATTTTTCCCTAATTAGGTTCACTGTAAGGGCTTCCTTTGAGGGACAATGTCTTTTGATTGTTTTTCCCCCCTTCTGTATATAGGCCATTGTTTTTGATTATTTGTATGTCTCATTTTTGTTGTTGTTGAAAACCGAATGTTGTATATAATATTATGTGTTGACTTTAGATATTAGGTTTTCTCTCTTCACCATAGTTTGTTGTTGTTTGCTCAGAGACTTTGTGCTGTTGAGCTTTTATCCAACTCTAAGGGGGGAAAGAAAAGACACTCTTGCCCATGGCATTTTCTAAGGAACCATTAGTCAGGTCCAACACAGTCAGTTCTCTGAGAAACGGGGATTAAATGAGCTTCACACTCATCTTGCAACTCCAGCTATCTGCCAGGATGAGGGTTCAACACTACCCCAGAACTGGTGAAATAGGGATGAAAGTAGGCCAAGTAAAAATCCCACATTGCTCATAGTCCTTCATGAGCTTCAGCCATTTGTCTTGCATTAATGCTCTCCGGATCACTGCATGGGTTTGGTCAACTTCTGGAAATTTGAACAAATTTATCTTGACACGTTTTGCATTTTCTAGTTGAATTTATGGTTGAGAAAAATTTAGAAGGTCTATAATCTATTATATTCTCAGATGTTCCAAATCAATTTTTGATCAATAATTCAGCATATAGACTTTGAGTTTATTAGCTTGAAAATATTTAAGAAGCAAATTTTTACTAAATAGCAGTTTTATTCTTTGACACAGGGTCTCACTGTACAGTCCAGGGTGGCCTCAGACTTGTTACGGAGTTCAGGCTGAGTTGGCATTTGGTATTCTCCTGCCTCAGCCTCCAATTGCTGTGACTACAAGTGTGTACTATTTTGCCCAGTACAACAAATAAATTCTCTTTCCTACTCTCAAAAAAAATTCAGACACAAAAACAAAAATAATAATGTGTAAGCATATTTTTATATACGTACATACACACGCACATATATATACTAAAGTACCTGAAATTGCTATTTTTTATAGATCAAGAGGAATATAATGGTGATTTCTTATAACATTACCTGCTTTTTCCTGAAGTCTTGCTTTTTCATTCTATTTCTCCCCTTTGCAAGGAACAAATTGTTAAAGAAACTTCTAGAGAATATGATAGGTCTCATAAAACCCATTTAATGGATACAACCCATTAAACTATCTCAAAAGCACCTTAGGAAAGTGCATCTTAACTGTCATTGCGTGGAGAAGAGCACTTACTTAGTAACGGTCCTCACTCTCTGTACAGCCACAAAACATGGCGGTGTCTACGGAAGCACCATGGAACTCCGCAGACTGCTACAGTAACATTTCTCTACCAGGCAAGGGTTAACTAATAAAGAAAGTATGGATAAATGAATGAACCCTGAGAAACAGATTAACTCTGTGTAAAAGGTTATGAAAGGCTTCATAGAAATTGTGGCATTTCAATCAGATCTTAGAAGATAAGATATAGTTCCTTGGACAAAGAATAGTGAAGGCAAACAGAAAGAGTGGCAGTGAAAAGTCATAGAATTGTGAGAGATTGGGGTGATTTTTATAAGGAAGAGGCAGCCGAGTCACAGCATACAATGTTCTCAAGTGTTTCACTTCTGTAAAAAAATTGCCATTTTTGCTTTGTACTAGCAAAACGTATATGTTTTGTTTTATAATGTTTTAAAAGGCATGAACAAGACTGTCTTTTATGAACACAAAGTGTTATATATCAGTTTAGTATGCTAGTTTGCTCAACTGTGTATATTGCCAGCAATAATGGGTATAGGAAAAAAGTCTACACAAAGACTTCATTTAATTTTTATTGATTATTTTACATCTTAAGAGTTTCATTCAGCAAAGTGACATCATCCATAGAGCCTGGGAGGAAAATCTTAGTCGAGTGAACAAGAATGAATCAGTAGAGTACGTAAAACATTGTTTTTCTTTTCTTGGCCTGCCACTTCAAGGTCATTGTTTAAAAGCACAAGTGCTCTAGAGTAGTGATTGTTAAACTTGGTTGCACATTAGAAGTATCTAGAGGGATTTTTGAAAATACAGATCCTTAGACACTAGCCTAGAACTAGTACATCGGAATATCAAGTTTTTAAAATGTTTGATCACACTGAATGATTTTCATTCTTCATAGGTATGGGGTAAAGTTCTGCAGAGAATCTTTGCTTGCACCCCAACTGTCCGACTAAGATAATGGCTTTTAGCTAAGTTAATCAAGATACCTGAATGAATATTGGTTTATTTTATAAAGTATATTATGTGAAAAATATTTTCTCATTCAATTTGCGAAGGTACTGGAGAAGGGAATTGGAAGAGTTACTGAAGCCAGAGAGTATCTTCATTTGTAAAGAGTAGGAGCCATAAGCACAATATTATCTATAGAAACACGTCTATCACAAGTCCATAAATTTATGATTGGTGCATTTAATGATCATGATTCAATAATGAAATTAGTCATAAACCTGAGTATCTACAAGATTAACAAAACATGCGTTCGTTTTGACCGTGAACATGCTATCATTTTATTGAACAGGCTGAAGTCGGTGAAAGGAAAATCAAGAATAGGTTTTCTTTTTCCTGTCACTGCCTTCAGCTAGGCTGGTAAATTTCCCTGTCTTTGAGATCAGAAGCAAATGCTCAGTCACCGGCTTTAATCCTTCGTCACCAAATGGGACTAGCGCTCGCTCTGCGGTCACCAGCAGAGGGAGCCGCTGCTCAAATTGGAGAGCAGGGACCAGGCTGTAAAGAGGACTCTTAACCACCTTTCAGGATGCCAGAAAGCCTTTGTAATTTCTCACCGTGCTGGGAAAGAGAAATGGAAAACGTAAAATCTGAAATACTGACTCTTTGTGTGACAACAAAACTGAACTCAATGCCAGGTTTTATTAATGAAACAGAAGAGAAGGAAAGGACGGCATGAAAGATATTTTCCTCAGTGGATATAGGAGAGATACTGTTATTCATTGATTTAATTATTTTCCAATTAAAATGTATGCTAAGTTATTAGTGGTAATTTGGAAAAATACCAGTGTAACACAGACCCGTGTGCTACTGACCAGATATTCATCTCTACTTATTTTTGTCTGCCGCATTTTTAGTTTTGAGTAATTTTACTACATTGTATCTAGCTTTTTTCTTTTTGCAATTTATATTACTTGGGATTCACAGAACTTCATAAATAAGTGTGTGATAATTTTGTAAGTTATATAAATTGAAAGGATTTATACATACAGTCACAGTCATGAAAGATTATTATGGACAAAGAATACCAAGCAACAGGGGCACAAACCAAAATAAAGGAGGACCACAGCTCCTATGCACTGATTTCTAGATCCTTTCTCAGTCAGATTTGTTCTTCATCTCTAGGGCCTGAACCACTAAGAAAGCTGATTTCAAGGAAGCCACAGTCTTATTCAAGTATGGGCCTCTTTATGTGGCCCTTTGACCATGAGTCGGAAACTAGGCTACGAGATCAGGTTCAACAACAGAAACCAAGATATCCTAACAGAAACCAAGATATCCTAACAGGAACCAAGATATCCTAACAGGAACCAAGATATCCTAACAGGAACCAAGATATCCTAACAGGCACCAGGTGCAAAGCATATGCATGTGCATTTTCTGTAAGTGCTATTGGCAAACGATCACAACTTCCCACTTGGAATGTTTTGTCAAACTATGTTAGCATAAAACTATATTAATACCTAGGTAGTACATTCTGTTCTAGGTATAAGGCTCAGTATCGTTACCATATATACAAACTCAATAGACCAACTGAGGTACAATGCACTTACATATTGTGGATTTTAATCCAAGTTTAGAAAATTCTAAATCCTATGCAACTTGAGACCATACTCATAAGTGAAATAAATCAGACGTGCATGTGTAAACATTGTATTGTCTCCCTAGTGTAAAAAACTAAAAGTATAAATGAGATCCAAAATGTATAATAGATATTGTGAAAGTGAAAGGGGAAGGAACTAATCAAAAAGAAAACAACTGGAATGGCACAAAGGAGAAAAGAGAAGGGATAAGAATATATATATATATATATATATATATATATATATATATATATACATATATATATATATCCCTGTATCTACAATAGAATAATTAACTCTGCTACAAATTTCTACTAGTTCATCAAAAAGGATGGTTTGTGCGTATATTGTTTGATCAAGTTCTCATGTCTTTGTCTTGTAATCTGAGAAATTACTTTTAAAATAACAATACTGTATTATATATCATCATTTTTATTATTTTTTAATTTTTAAAATTAAAAACAATAAATAAAAAAGAAAATTCTAAATCCTAGCTCTTTATATATTGCTTCTTGTCCATTTTATTTATTTATTTATTTGTTTGTTTGTTTTATTCTCAAAGGTCATTTTATAGAGCAAAAACACGAGGTGAGTACAACATGGGTCAAAACTATGATCAACCAGCAAGATTATAATTACAACCACTTAGGTAACACTGATCTAATGAGGAAACGTGTCACATAGCAAATATAAGGGGAAAGAACAAAAGATCATTTTGGGAACGGCTGAATCAGGAGCTCCTCGTCACCCACCTGGGTAACTGTTGACTAGCTAGACTTTATTGGACCAGGTGACACCAATTATCTTATCCTTGGGGGAGGTATGGAGGCTGGGTCATTTTGTCTTTATCTTGAGGCCTCAAACACGTGCACCACCAGCCACAGTTGTAATGAATTCTTGTGTTTTGCATCACTCCCTCGAGGGCCCAGCTCTGTCTGATTGCCTATAATATTTCTTTTTATTTTTTTAAATTTTTTAAAGGGAATAAAACAAAACAATGAGAACAATATTGGCCTTCAAAAACAAGACAATAGGAAATCCACAATAGTTACTCTACTGCATGTTTCTAACCTCTAAATAGATGCTCAGACTACTGCCTTTAGATCTGCAAAGTCAATCAAACAATACAAGCGTTAAATTCTTTCTCTATGTCAGTTGCTATCATCTCAGCCTGCATTCCTCTGGACCAGCTGGTTGTCAATGGGGTGTTTGTGGGGGCATCTTCTTTCCCTGCCTGCCTGCTGGCTGACTCGTAGGGTGGGCGCTGCGATCCTGGTTCTCTCCTGGCCACCTTGACCACTGCTTGCACATGGCAGGGTGCTGCTGCTTCTTGGTTCTCTCCTCTATTTTATTTTTCTGAGACTTCAGCTCCATATTTTAGTATTTTCACTGTGTTCTTTGACTCCTACATCCTTTTCTGTTTTTCTTTCTAAACCTCATTTTGGAGTTTCTGTGTACGGCTATGCTTTACTCACAATGAGAGTCATCCTGAAAAATTGACGGGTGGTTTTGTTACTACTGTGCTAACATCACAGGGTGCACTAAGATGGCTACAGCTTTACAGAATGCTGCAATCTTAGGGTTACCACGGTGTATGTGGTCTGTCATTGACCAAAAACATCATTATGTTTTCATGGCTATATCTAAGTGGCTATTAAATGACTCTCTTCTCATTCATGCATTCCTCTTCATGTTCTTCTCTGGCGACTCTAGTCTATTATCATACCCATCAATTAACTTCTCAATTTCATTCTTTACTTAAAGTATTTTAAATTGATTAAAATTTCTGATCTTGTCCTGATATTCTCCATTATCAAATATATTAATCATAGCTAATTTTAGATACTTATTATTATGCCAATAATTGAGTCATCCAGGAAGTTATTTCTACTTTTTTTTTCCCTTTTTGCCCTTGTAATTGAATGTCAGATACTATACTGAAAACCTACAGAGACTCTGACTGATAAATATTCCTCCACCGAGAGTTCTCTTCACACACATATAGGAAGGAGATAGATCATATTGGTCTAACCAGACACTCACTGATTCATGCCTGAGCTGCAGCTTTTGATGCTTCTGTTTATCGCTAGTTTGTGTCTGTTCTTATTCCGCAACCTTCCAAGAATTACGGTTGTGTATCTCCTGCTTGGGGGTTCTTCATTGTAAGTTTTATTTCTTCAGATCTATGGTAAGGCTAGAAAATTTTCTCTGCTCTTTAACAACCTTCTTCTCAGATTCTTCCCCTGTTCACCAAAAGAATTCTGCATTGGAAGAAAAAAATCACGAGGTATCGGGTTCATTGCTCTACAATTCTGTTTTAATCAGTATCTTTTATTCTGAACTTTTGTGTAATTTCTCAGAAATGACTCTTTTCCATTCTGTGGAACTGGCGAAAGTTCTGAACAATTTCTGTCCCTTGAAGCCACAGACCTATTCTTGCATTCTCTAATTCTTTACTACCAAGAATCTGCAAAAATATGGTGAAAAAAGAAGCTAAAAACCAAAAACCTAAACTAAATACAACAACATCAAAAACAAAAACAGAACAAAAGTAACAAAACCCCACTTCACTTAATATCACCATGATGTCTGGGGTTCTCCTTTCTTTGTGATTTTTGGCATCTTATGATGTGATTATCCTAACAGCTCAGCCATATCTTTAAACAGACTTTCTTTTTCACTTGTAAAATTTTTATCCAGATTTTCTCAACAGGAATGTAAATTTGCCTGTAGGAACTCCGGGTAGCCAGGAGCAGAAATCAATTCAATATTTTCTACATTTCTTTTTTATTTTTGAGCAAAAGTATTGCAATGTGGGTGAGAAAAAGAATATTTTTTTTAAGTTGAACTTAGATTAAGTATAGAAATGCTTTTTCTCTACCTCAAAGTTGTGATGTCATTTGAATTTATAGTATACTAAACATAATTGTCATAATGTGTTGTGTGCAGATTTCTTGAAATAAAAGATATCTTAGTCATTTTTCTTGTCACTGGGATACAACTTGACACCCACAGTTTAAAGGAGGAGAGGTTTATTTGGGCTCATGGAGTTTAGAAGATTCAGTTGACAGTGAGCTGGCTCTAAGGTAGGCAGGGCATGGCGGAAGGGTCTGGTGAAGGGAAATTGCTCACTTTATGGTAACCAGGAAGCAGAGAGAGAAGGGAGAAACCCAGCAAAACATATACTTCCTAGTCATGCTGCCAAGACCTGCCTCCAAATAGGCCTTACCTCCCAACAATCTTTGGGAGACACTCTAGATCTAAACTACAAAGAAAGATGACACATGACACATAAAAATTATATGTTACATAAAATTTTTAAAAGAGAAAAACATTTCACAGAGAATTATCTTTACCCAGAATTAACTACTATTTACACAGCAGTATTTGTCCTTCCACCTCTTTGGTTTGTGTGGTGGTTTTACATTGTTGAAATTATACTGTGTCTACTTATTGGAAAACATGTTTGATCCAGAATAAAATTAGCTTTTTAAGTTGAAAATGATATGAAATATTTCTGTGTTAGTGTTAATAATTTGAAAGTTAAAAATATTGATGGCTAATTAGGGCATTCATTATTACTTTTGCATAAACACAGATACTTAGACAAGTACTTTTGTCTGAGAAATGGTCATTATTCTGTATTTTTTATTCTATGACAAAGGGAGAAAAAACCCCATAACTGTTTATTTAGTGGTCCATTTAGCATTATGATCGACTATGTCGATACTGTTAGTAAGTGCTCAGAGATCAAGCATGGCAAACTTGCACCTCAAGCTGATGGCTGTGACCGAAGAAAATTATTTTTAAAAAGATTTTTAAAGTAGAAAAATATATCAGTGGAATAATGTTAGCCTTGACCCAAAGTTAAATAATTGAATATATGTTAAAAATTATTTAAAGGAAACCTTAAGAGTAAGCAATATTCAAAGTTAATATTAGAAATAAAGGTGAATATTATACACACGGTCTAAAGAAAAGAGGAAATGGGCCGAGGGTTTAGCTCAGTGGCATAAGTGCCTGCTTGGCAAGCACAAGGTCATGAGTTCCATCCCCGGTACAAAAAAGAAAAGACAAAAAAAAAGAAAAGACAAAACACACACACACACACACACACACACACACACACTGCAGTTAAATGAAAAAAGTGAGATTGAAAATAGCTCAAAATTGTTAAAAATACAAAAAGCATGAAAGCATATTTAAAATGTGTCAGAGGTGACAAAGAATAATAGACAAATAGAAAAACCTTACTGATGAAAAGACAAGGTTTCTTTTTAAAAATATGAATGTATTTTAAGATGTATGTGATTATATCTTCCTCACAAAAGAGGATATTAAGCATACACAGAATATTTGCAATACATTCTTGACAAAAGTAAGTTAATTCAAGTAAAAATATTCAAATGTGTCAGATAACATTTTCAGAAAAAGGTGTTAAGCAGGGCACTTAGTATTATTTTGTAATACAGTGAAATTCATGATAAATGAAGCACCATGATCCTTTACTCTGCAAATAAGATTACATTGAAACAGAGGGGAAAAAAGCTTTGTGCATAGAAGGATAATTTGATAGAATTGCAGTAACTGGAGATACTCTAAACCTTCTGAGTCATTGCAAAATAAAGTAGACAAATATAAATCTGGATGCAAAGTATATAAATGACTTTGGATGCTAGAACACAGTGGAATGATGGCTTCAAATTGTTTCCAATATATAATTGTCTATTGAGCCAAATTACCAATCAAGTGCTAAAATAAGGTTGTTTTCAGACATTCAAATACTCAACACATTTCTTTTTCACGTTTTTATTCTCAGGAGACTACTGTTGCATGTGCCTCAGCAAAATGACAAAGAAATCCACTAGGATCAAATTAATAACTATGGATTCTAAAAAGAGAAGTAGTAAACCTCTACTCTGAGTTACAAAGAAAGTCTTAAAATGATTCCTGAGTTAGAAAACATACAGACCACAGTTTCTGACCACAGTATAGTAAGACTACAAATAATTAAGAAGCTGTCACCTAAGCAATACTAATACTTTTGAACTTTAAACTAATACCAGCGAAATGTTACTGAAAGCTGTTCATATATAAATCTCAAGTCAAATATAAATAAAACTGCATATATAAATAATTTATAAATTAATAACACAAATAATGCATCCTTGGGAGAAAAAGAACAGCTCTGTGCATTTGTAAACCAAAGACTGTAAAAGGAACTATTAGACTATAAGGGATATCAGGAATTTTAAATAAAGCAAGCCCACCAATTTAACTGAATTGCTGAAAGCTCAATGAAAGGACTTCACTGGAAATTAGAACACAATGACAAGAAAATGATGAGAGAGAAAGAGATAATTTGTGAATCTCTGCAGAAAATTCAACATCCAAATAATAGGTCAAGAAAGGACAACTGAGAAAACTATCAAAGAATAAGGAGAAAAATTCCCAGAAGTGACGATGTTAAATATTCAGTAGTGAGGTCTCTTCTGTCCAGTTCAGCAAATGAGAAAAAATACCCCAAGGTGTTTCACTGTGACATTCATGAACACCAGGAACAAAAATCAAACAAACAAACCAGCCAGACACAGAGAGAAAAATCCTGAGCTCCCCTTGAAGGTGAAAAAAAAAAAATTACAGGTAACTGGCAACAAGTGACACTGGAATTTTTAATTTTAATTTTTTTAAAAGATAATAAAATGCAACAAAACAATACAGAACAAAGCCAGTCAAGACAATGCAGCAGAACTGGTACAGAACTTCAGCGCAGGATACCAGAAAAACAATAATAGCTACCATAGTATATCTCATTATCTTCACAATAGTTGTCCATTCCATTAGGTATAGAAAAATCAAACCAAAAGCAAAACACAATAAAACCAATCAAAATAGAATATTGAATAAAGCAAAACAATTAATCAGAACAAAACAAAACAGTGAAAACAGTATGGGACTTCAAAGACAAGATAGGGGGTAATCCCCATATTTGCTATATTGCATACTGTCATCCTCCCGAGAGATGCTCAGACCACTGGTCCTAGGCCTGCAAAATCAACCAAGCAATACAAGCATTTAGTTGCTTTATGTACCTTAGTTGCTCTCAACTCAGGCTGTCCTCAGAATCATCCAGTTGCTAAGAAGGGGTTGTTGATTCTTAGCCCACTTGAGCTGCTTACCAGGAAGGCTGGATTGTTGATTTCTTGGGACACTGGAATTTTCAAAAACAAAATAATGAGCCTAGAAGACTGTTTAGTAGAGCCTTTGAAGTTCAGCACAAAGTATTTTTAATGGATAGTTGCATACACAGAATTTTTTGAGTAGCAGTCCTGTTGCTACTCAAAAAATTCACATCTCATGAAATAAGAAGTGGAAAACAGAGCAGGTCAAACACAGGAAAAACAAACAAACAAACAAACAAACAAAGAAACAGGGCTTTAACCATAGAGATTGTTAAAATCTGGAGGTGACATCTGTGCATAGGGTCTACAAAGAAATGTCAGTGGTCAGCAGTCACAAAAATTATTGATCGGTAAATGAGAACATTTGAAAAATAGTGGAGAGAACAGAGCAAACTGTTAATGAAAAAAGCCTTGAGAGTGGAAAAGTTCTATTAGAAAGTAATCAAAATCATAGCTATCTCAACTATAAATTTTATAACCTTAATTTATGTGTTTAAATAATTAGTTTTACTATAATAATGTTGAGAGTTTAAAAGAAGGGAAAATTGAAGCATTAGGAAAAGAATACTTCTCATAGCCAGAAGTTTTTAAGTAATGTCTACATTTGTTAGGCCAAAAAATGACATTATTTTGTAAACAAATACCTAGAAAAGTGGTTTCAGAAAAAAGTAGCTAAGGAAAAGTGAAAGAATTGGAACAAAGATATAGCAAAGTGTTAGGGCAAAAAATGCTTTATTTTATTAGAAGCATTTTGATAACTTTTTCTGTACTTGAATTACATATATATTATGTGATAAAAATAAAATTAACTTTTGATTCTTGGAAAATGAGTGGCGTATATTCTAGAGTACTGAAGAGGGTGGAATACTGCTTGATTTTATGGCGGTAACTAACCTCTCAAAAAATTTAAAAATGATATGTACAACAGATACTTGCACATAAATCCCATCTATTGATAATAAGCCCTAAATAGCAATAGCAAATAAAATTTATAAAATTTACAAAGTAGTGCTAATGAAAAATAAGAGTTTGATGGAGGAAACAAATATTAACATAATAAAGGAAGAAAAAAGTA
Source organism: Dolichotis patagonum (assembly GCA_004027295.1). Lineage (NCBI taxonomy): Eukaryota > Metazoa > Chordata > Mammalia > Rodentia > Caviidae > Dolichotis > Dolichotis patagonum. The sequence goes on from PVJX010004664.1 coordinate 56,018, forward strand.
GTATTAGTAGACACTAGATAATATTAAACATTGTTTGTAAATTATAAAGAAAATCCTAGAATACCAAGAAAAGAAAGCTATCTTGTTGATGTGAAAAGAATATCTAAAACAATCACTTAGCATTATCTTTAATAATTACATGCTAGCAAAAGTACCTAATTTTAAGCAAAGATGTCTATGATTGTCTCTATTATTCAGGACATTTTGAACAAAACAATAAAGCAAAGAAAGACATAAACAGTGTAAATATTGGGAAGAGAGCAAATTATTTTTATTCACAAATGATATGCTGTCGACCAGGAAAATAAATTAAAAACCTACTAGAATTTCAAAGAAAGTTTATTAAAATGGTCTGTTGTAAAATAAATATAAAAAAGTTAATAACTTTTTATACCAAATAACTAGCTAGAAATTATGAAGGCTGTAAAATCTCCTAATTACAACTGCAAAGTAAAAAGTGCTAAAGAATACACAAAATAAATGCAGAGAAATTGTTTAAAGTGATACTAAATTTTTCTGGGGGTGCGAAACTAGTGTTACATATTGGAAAAATAACAGTGACTTAACACAGCAGGTGTCAATGTTTTCCACTGATGTATCTTTTTGTCAAATGCCATACAACAGTTCTAGAATCAATCAAACCAGATAGTCTTAATTTTCTGGGTGTAACAAATTGCCATAAGTTTGGTGGTTTAAAACACAGAAGCTTTTCTCTCACAGGTCTGGAGGTCTAAAGCTTGAACTCCCGGTGGCCAGGAGGCCTTTCACTCTCTGAAGGCTGTGAGGAGAACGTGTTCTCTACTTCTTCCAGCTTCTGGGGATGTCAGGTGTTCTGTGGCTTGTGGCTCTGTCGCTCCAGTCTCTGCTTTTGAAGCCACAGTTCCTTTTCTTCTCTTTTTCTTGTTGTGTCTTTCAAGAAGACTCTTGTGATACATTTAGGACCCACACATGATCAAAGAATCTCTTCTTGAAGTTCTTAACCCAATTGTATCTGTAAAGTAACACTGACAAATTCTATGGATTAGGATTTAATGACAATGAGAGATTATTTCCCAGTAGCCAGTCTTCAATTTGCTACACAGCATACTGCAGAAAAGTAGAAAAATATATAAAATTTTAAAGAATATACAGCCCCTCTGGAACAGACAATAATGCTCACCTACTGTTTAGATTGGTCTGTATATCAATGTGTATTTGCTTTCCCCTTTTAAAAACTGAGTCTCTGAATAGATGGACTGAAAAATTATCACTATCCTGATACATTTTTATTTAATCAAAATTTAAGTGCAATAATACACCCTTTTTTTTTTTTGGAAGGAACTCTTTCACATGGGAACTTGGATAGATTTTTCTAAATTTAGAAAATGCAAATAACCAAACTAATTCAATACATGATTGAAAGGAACTTTCTCTAATGGATACTAAAATGTAGTCTAAAATTAAGTAATTAATAAAATGACATCTTATTTTAGAAATGGATGAATTAATCTTAATGGAATCAAATAAGAAATCCATAATCAGATTATATATGCACACAAATGCACCTCTTTTCTGGTACCTTTTTTTCTTCCTATTTTATGCATATCTATCTATCTATCTATCTATCATCTATCTATCTGTCTATCATCTCTATCATCTATCATCTATCTTACTTATCTATCTATACCTATGAATCTCTATTAGTTCTTGCATTTTTTGAACAAATTACCACAAAGTTAGTCACTTAAAATGAAACAAATTTATTATCCTTGTTCTGGAGTCACAAAAGTTAAGATGTACCAAGACACCTATGCTTCTTCTGGAGGCTCTAGAAGAAAATCTGTTTCTTCCCTGCTGCTTCACCTGCCATTTTCTCCCATGCAGGATATGAAAACTCCAGTTGCCAGCCTAAGAATGCTAGAGTACTCTGTGGAACCTGTTTTATCTTTTGTAATGTATGCAATCTGAGAGCAAGTGTCATAGGCTATGCATTCCAAGCAAAGTGGGCATCTCATCCTTTCTTACCCATTTCTTGGGTGCCCCCTGAGTCTAAACCATCATCATTTCCAGCTGGGATGAAAGAAGAGTCTCTGAGTGGTTTTTCTTGCTTCCAAATTTCAATTATTTTCAATTCAAGATGCTGAGTGAACTAATAAAGCATAAGTAAGAGCCACTTTTTTTTTATTCAAAGTGCGAAAAAGGTAAAAAAAGAAAATTTCTGATTCCAGAAGACTGAGTGAACTAATTAAAGCTTAGTACTTTTTTTTTTGCTTAAAATGGCAAAAACTCCCAAAAAACTTACAATGGCATATAAGAAAGACAACCCTATGAATTGAGATAGAGATGGAAGAAGGAAGAAGAAGAGGAAAAAGAAGGAGGAGGACAGGGTAAGGGGAGAGGAGGAGGGAGAGAATGGAATACAAAGACCATGCTAAGAAAACAGGTGTGGGCTGTTTCTCCACCCTATTATCCTCCTGCCTCTTCTTTTTGTCCATTCCATGTGGCTTCCTTGGCCTCTAAATGTGCTGGAATGTGCTGGGACACTTTACCTTAGGGTCTCTGCACTGTGGTTCATAACACTCTTTTCTTAAATGCTAAAGAAATTTTATTACTTTTAAGTATTTTACAAATGTGAATTTCTCAGTAATCCCTTCTCTGACATGCTTTTCTATACTATTCTCTTCTCTTTCGCCCTCCATTTTTCCTTTTAGTACTAATATACCAAAAACATGAAAAATTTATCTTACAGTTTGTCTTATTCACTTGGACATAAGAACATTCATCATAGAGGTTCCCCCCCCTTTTTTTCAATGTTTTTCACTGCAGTGCCTTTTCTACCCAGAATAAATAAATGAATGTTTATTGAATGATTAAATGAATGAGTGATGGAGTTCCAGTAGTTATAATTATTGATGTGAAAAATTACAATATACTTACATATTTAACATTAAATTAATTAATCAAATTTTGAGACATTTATATGTTGCAGAATTTTATAGCCAGTAGAAATGATAAGTTGTAAATGTGATCTTAAGAGGTACTATTTAAGGAACTTATGAAGGAGTATGTGTAGTCTAATATTGTTTTTGTACAGATATGAGCATATATGATTTGAATTAATTGTGCTACCACTTGGTTTTGACATTTTCAGTAATTTTTATTTCATTTTTTGTGTATCTTCAAATTCCAATATGCAGATAGGATTTTAATAATAAATAAGAAAAGATTATAAATGTTGACATTATTATTGGTAAAAGTATAAATAAATTTTTTGACTTAAACTGTTTTATTTTGGATGTGACCTCTTATTCTTTGGGCCATAGTTTGCTGGAACAATAGTTGTTTTCAAAACTGTTAAGGCTGCAGAAATTTATCTTCAAAGGAATTTAAGCAATTAGTAGTTATAGAAGCTTCTTTAGTTAAAATAAGAGTAGGGCACATGGGTTCATAGTTTTGAGGATTTCACTGAAAAGCATTGGAAGAGATAATCCACTGGGTCCCATGGTGGAGAGCCCTTATTTTTTCCTCCCCAACTCAGTAAGGTTGATTTGCAGCCCCCTAGTCACAGACTTCTTTTCTCCATTCATTTTCCATCTAAGTTGGGCCATGCAGTGTGGGGAGAGAAATGACTGCCACTCCTTGGCCTGATCTGTAAATAACACTCCTCACTCTGAGACATTTTCTTTTTCATCTGCTGCTCACTAAAGTCAAGTATTCGTGATGTCAGATTTTACCCCGTGATCCTGAATATCAACACAGAGCTCCTTCAGGTACTACTCTTTTTAAATTCTTTTTTGTTGTGCTGGGAATGGAAACTAAAGACCTCACACCTACTAGGGAAACACTCTGCCACTAATCTACACCTCTACTACCCCAAGTCCCATTCTTAACTTTATGAATTTTAAGGGATGCAAAATTTTAAGGTTCACCTGTCATTTCAGCCCGACTTAACACTTTTTACCACTGCATAGTTTTAAATTTATTCATAGGTAATAGTAGAATTTAAGCAGAGAATTATATTTATATTTCCAGGTACAGGTTTTCTCATGGGGTGTAATTTGCAGAGGCAGAAATGAAATCTAGTAATTCATTTCCTGGATCCTATTCAAAATATTCCTCTATTATACACTACAGTGATTTTTGTGAAGTCACTCTGCTTTATTTTTCCTTTGACTGGCTACCTCACCATATATTTTTAAGCTCTCCAGTACAACATCTTGTTTTGACTTTGTAGGTGCCCACCGGTTTGCATTACTGACTTCTAAAAGAAAGGTCACCCATCTGTTGGCCAGGCCCTGGCCAAGTGCGAAGTTCAGGATCTTCCCTGTGGGGAGTGTGGAATGAGAATAAATCCAACTCTGTATATGACATTTGCATTTGAAACCTGAATTCCTGGAGAGTTCTCCCTTTGACCATTTATCCACTTAGGGTTTATGTTTATTTTAACCTGTGTTCTGTTTCATAGAACACAAAAGGAGAGGTGCTAGGAAGCAAGGAAGTAAGAACTTAGTTTGCTTAGGAAGGGTTTGCTTTCAATATTTGGTGTGTTTTCTTCTCTCAAAAATACTCCTTCAAAGAAGAACAGCTATGTAAAGGCAGTTCTGCTGTGGAGTCCATGGTAACACAGGCTGCTGGAGCTTCTGGACTGGTTTCACGATACACATATGAACTTGTGTCCTCCCTGTCGGTTTCAGTGCCAAACTGCTCCCCTCCCCTCCTTCCCAGGTGACTGTCCAGCTGCCTGCCTCTTGAAGCCACTTGATGTTGGCAGGAGTGTGAGCCTCCCCTTCAACCTACTCCTCTTCTAAGAAATAAAAATAACTCCTCTGTGGTGTTCGGGCTGTCACCCAATGGTCCCTTCACTGAACTCCAGGGAAACTCCTGTCTGTGATGTCGCATTCATTTCAGAGCACCGGCATTGCACTTTGAAATTCCCAAACAAAATGCACAGAGAAACACTAAATGAATAACAATGAAACTAGCAGCATTTATTTTTGCACGTGGCACTCTCAGTTACAATTTTTTTGTTGGCATTGTTAGAGACCTCTTTGCCAAAATTAGTTTAGGTTTCAAAGCACGTTTCACCCTTAGTCAAATAGAAAGGTCACTCAGTGAACAGAGGGGAGACTGTTTGTTCTGGGTGATCACAGATGAAGCCAGAAAGGCAGCCTGTTTGAAACAAAATGAGGTAGTAAGTGGAAAAGGAAGACAGTGGAATTCTATAGAGCAGCACTTAACAGCCAGGGATGCCAGCATTTTTTTTCTTGACATAAACACAATAACACATAGAGGAAAGCTTATCAGAGGAGGGTGACCCAGGTGCTGTATAAACAGATTTTCAGGCAGGCAGTTGGAGCCCCTTGGTGTCTTTAGTTTCTCCCACTCCCTGCTACTTTATCCTTTGTCAGATTCAATACAGCCTTCAAGGGCACTGGAGGCAGACCAAAGAGAAAAATGTCGGGGGAAGGGGAGAGGAGAGGGAGAAAACAGTCTCTTCCCTTAGCCTTTGTTGGAGAATAAAAGCACACAATGAGCAAAAATCATTTACTCTCTATCCAGCAGCGCCAACATGTTTGACACTGGTTTCCTGAGAGCTTATAGAGAAACTGTGTTGACATTTTATTCACATAAGGTTTTTGAATTATATAAGACTTCTTTGAGATGCACTGCTGGATATGATCTGAATAGTTAAGCTTGGGGGGGAAACAACACAACTCCTAAACGTTCCTATGAACCCTGAAGTATAAAGGAAAGATTAAATGGTAAGAACAAAATGTTTGCTTACTCTTAGACATCGACACAATACACTTGTGCCATAAAGAAAATAGAAAGTTACATTTTGCAAAAGATATGCAAACACCTGATTTTCCCTGGTGCTTTGCCCTGCTGCTCTTTAGGCTAAAGGGATGCTGGGCCTGAATATAATCCTGAAAGGCAGCAGAACTGGAGTGAGTCTGCACTTCTGCCCATGATATATTTCTACTTTTTATTTTCTTATGGCACATATACATATATGCATTTGTCACATATATTTATTACTGCAAAATTAGAAATCAAGGACAAAACAAAAATAGAAACACTTCTAGTTCTACTTCTCAGAGATAATAATGGTAACATGTTCTATATTTTTAGTTTTTTGTTCTCCCAATGCATATGCATAGCACACATATACAATGCTATAAAATTGAAACACGCTAACCTAACGGAAGAAGAGAAGAGAATTTTGTTTTAGGACTGAAGTGTTATTCTTCCACAGAGCCTGAGTGAAAGACAGCTGTGAAAGATAAACTTGGCCAGGGAAAGAGCGAAATGCAGATCTCCTGGGGCCTTCTGGGAAACCTAGGATCTGATCTAGAAGTTCAGAGTCTTTACTCCATTTTGGGAGGCCAGGTTTTGAGGGTGAAGTTGTCAGAGGGAGTAGTCCTGCAAGAGAAGGTAGTTAATTTAGTAATATCTTTGAGCGCCAGCACTGCTACCTATGTCTACCAGAAAGTAGTGGTCTGAAGTACGGTAGGTCAGCATACGGGTGGTCTAAACGTCTTCGCTAAAATCACAGGACTCCTAGTTCTTGTTAAGTGATGTTCGTTAGTGGTTCCTAGAGTTTACGACATCCAGTGGAGGTTTGATGGCATTGATGCTCTTAAATTTACTAATATGGCCACGGTAACGTAGTAGTGGATGACAACTGTTTTTCTCTCTATGCCAATCTGTGGACTCCCTGGGGCTCATAAACAATAAGAAATGAATGCTCATACACACAGGAACATGGAAAAGCAAGGCAACAGAAAACTCCAAGTCTCTCAACAATCCCAAGGCAGATCAAAGAGCACAATTGCAGAAGAAAGCAAATATTGGAGAGTGAAACTCTATGAAAATGTTACAGAAATGATGGAGAAACAAGGTGAGTTCCAAGAGGAAATTTGCCAGAAGTTTATGGATATATCTTTCAAACTACCCAAAGTGGATAAGGAGGAAAAGAAGTCTAAAAAAATGGAGAGGCATCTTATTATTCTGAGCACCTGCGTTCTGCTCTTTAGTGTGTCTTATAAATAATAAATAAATAATAATAAATAATAAATATAAATAATAATAAATAATAATGTCTAATAAATCCTTCTCATGTCGATTTTAAAAAAATTAGAAGAATTGCCAAATTGGCTCAAAATATGAAAGACAAATTCACCAAAAATTTAAAATACTTGAAAAGATATCAGATAAAACTATTTGAAATATTTTGATTCTTCTTCTTTTTTTTTTTTTTTTTTTTAGTATCAGGTACGGGTACAACTTCCCTACGATAGATCTGATCATTATGTATATCTAAAAATATATCACTAAACTTAATTAAAAAAAAAGAAAAAAATCACATTGTTTCTCTAGTGGGAGAAATTGAAAGAGTAAATGAAGACCAAAATGTATAATAGATACTGGAAACAGAAAGAAAATATTCAAGTGGGAAGGGGGACAAGAGATAGGGGAGGGAGAAAGGAAAGAAGGAAAAAGAAAAAAAAAGAATAGAAGGAAGAAATGGAAGCAGCATTTGTAAATAAGGAGGGGAGGAGAGGTTAAAGGGAGAAGAGGGGTGTGGGGAAAAAAAGAAGAATCACAAAATAATATGCAGGTTCAAACTTTCTCTAATGAATGTAATCATTATGTATATCTAAAATATACCAATAAAATTAATATAAAAAAGAGTCTGATAAAGGACATAAAGAACAAAGTACTCTTTGATAAGAATCCTGAAAAAATAGATATAGATGGATCATACCTGAATCTGACACAAAATATTTATTAGAAACCAATAGCCAACATCATATTAAATGGGAAAAAAACTAAAAGCATCCCCCCTAAAATCAGCAAAAAGACAAGGACACCCCTTATTGTCACTTCTATTCATCATGCTACTTGAAACATTAGGTGGAGAAATGAGGTAAAAGAAGCAAATAAAAAGGATACATATAGGAAAGGAAGGATTCAAATTCTCATTGCTGGCAAATGACATGACACTCTACATAGATGATCCAAAGACTTCCACACAAACTCATTGAATTGGTAACCAAATTCAGCAATGTAGCAGGATACAAAATCAGCGTGCAAAACTTGATAGGATTTTTTTGTGCAGCAATAATGAATGAGAGGAAAATTATGAAGACAACACCATTCATGCTAGCCTCAAGAAAAATTTAATACCTCGTTATTAATCTAAGGAAGTGAAAAGTTTCTACAAAGAAATCTACAATACTCTGAAAAAGAAGATAGAAGCGGACATCAGAAAATGGAAAGATGAGCCCAGTTTTTGGAGAAGGAGACTCAATATTGTCAAAATGACCATATTCCCAAAACTTTTATACAGATTCAATGTGGGTTCCAATCAAAACATCAACAGCACACTCCAGAGACCTAGAGTAAACAATCCTAAAATGTATACGGGAAGAGGAGAGATCCAGAAGAACAAAAACAATCTTAGGCAACAAGAGCAAAGCAGGACTCATCACATTACCTGACTTCAAGCTATTATGAAAAGTAACAAAAAAAATGGCACAGCACTAGAAGAAAAAACAACATGTGGATCAGCTGAGCAGAGTAGAGGATACAGAAACATGCCAGACACATTCATCTGTTTGATCTTTGACAACTGAGTCAAAAGCATATGTTGTAAGAAAGAGATAGCCAATTCAACAAATGATTCTAGGAAAGCTGGGTTATCTGTTTGCAGAAGACTGAAACTAGACCCGTATTTCTAACCATCTACCAAACTAAAATCAAAATGAATAAAACATTTAAATAATAAAACAGAAACACTGAACATACTGGAAGTTAAAATAGCTAAAACACTTGACCTCACAGGCATAGGAAAACATATCCTAAAAAGACACACAGAAATAACAGCAAGAACCAACACATAAGATTATGTCAAATTTAAAAAGCTCCTGCACAGCAAAGCAACAAATTAATAGACTGAAGAGATTACAGAATGGGAAAATTTTTGCCAGCCATTCCTTAGACATTGGACTATTATCTAGAATGTATAAAGAAATCCAAAAATTAGATTACCTAAAATAAAAGCCCCAAACAAAAAAATGGGCAAATGAAATGAACAGACATTTCACAGAAGATGAAAGGCAAATGGTCACCAGATAGATGAAAAAGTATTCAACATCTCTGGTCAACAGAGAAGTGCAAATTTAAACAATGCTGAGCATCTATTTTGCAGACGAAAGACTGGCAATTCTCAAAAAGAGAAAAACTAACAAATGGCAGCATGACTCATGACAAAAGGAACCCTGCTACATTGTTGGTGGGAATGGAAACTTAAACAACCACTATGGAAATTCTTCAAAGAACCAAAATTAGAAATTCTGTATAACCCAGATATTGTCCTCTAGATATCTTCCCCCCATACAGCTGAAGATGGTATACTATAGAGATACATGCATACCAGTGTTCATAGAAGCACAGTTCGTAATAGCTAAATCTTGGAAGCAGGCTGCATACCCATTAATAGATGACTGAATAAAGAAAATGTGGCATCTATATATAATGACATGCTACTCAGGTATAACGAATGACAAAGAATGACAAATTTGAGACATTCCTAAGAAAATGGATGCACTTGGAAAGTATAACTTTGAGTGAAATAAATCAGACACAAGTTTAAATTCCACATAGTATCTTTTATTTGAGTACACCAAAGTACAAACAAAAAGCATAATAAAGAATGCTTAGAAGGAGACAAAGAAACAGATCTCTTGCAAATGGGAAGAAACCCAAGAAAATGTAGGTGAAAGAAGGTGGGGAACAAGGGGAAATAAACAGAATAAAGTTATGCCATGTACAAGAATCCAACAACTTCACAAGCTGGAAATGTTATATGTTGTAAATAAGAGATAAGACTAATAATATCAACCAGAATGAATAAGGGGGAAAGATACATAGAGGAGGGAGGAAGCCAGGAGGGAAAGGAATTTAAAAAAGAACCAAGCTGTTATGCACATGTACCCATTCCCTAAGATTATTGTAAACTGCATGCACTGCAAACATATGATAATAAAAAGTAGCACAATTGAATTTGAGATATTAATAAAAAATGTATCACTCAAATTTGGAATGAAAGAATGAGAAGAAGCAGGAAGCTTGGAGCTCCCACCAAGTAAGGGCAATCACTCACTAATGTCCTGTGATACATAGCATCTGTCAGACAATTTATTTAATTCCCTTTGAAATTACTTACTTTTTTTCTTTATGGGGTGGGCAAATGTCCCTGTCATATGAGGGGCTGGCAAGGCTAACTTTAAGTTTTTTAATGATTTATACTTTAAGAGCCATGTTGGAACTTGGGGGCTGAACAAGAAAACAATGAGCCCTCCTTCCTGGTACGCGCGGTGTGAGCCAGCAGTGGGTGGGCCAGGGGGAGAACAAGTCAGTGTCTCTTGTGAGCCTACCAGCATGCAGGCTGAGAATCAAATGTCCCATGCCGCTCTACACTCCCTCCCCCAGCAACTGGATGGCTTTGCGGTCAGCCGGTGTCCATAGCAACTAAGGCACATAAAGCAACTAAATGCTTGTATTTTTGTGTTGATTATGCTGACCTGGGGCCAGAGGTCTGAGCATCTCTCGGGAGGGTGACAGTATGCAGTACAGCAAATATGGGAGATTTCCTTCTATCTTGTCTTTGAAAGCAAACGTTGCTTTCACTATTTTGTTTTGTTCTGATTAATTGTTTTATTCTATTCAATATTCTGTTTTGATAGTTATTATAATGTTCTGCTTTTGGTTTGAGTTTGCTATACCTGATTGAATGAACTATTGTGAAGATAACAAGGAGATATACTACGGTACCTATTACTGTTATCCTAGTATCATGCTCTGAAGTTCTGTACCAATTTCCCTTTACTGTCTTGATTGGCTTTGTGCTGTCTTATTTTGTTGTGTTTTACTATCTTCAAAATAAAAAAATAAAATAATTTACACTTCAAGATTCACTAGATGATATAGTTATAAGCATATAATGAATTTTATTATAAAACAAATATTGTAGTTAGATGTTTAATTATTAATTTTTTGTTTTTAGTAATGTTGGAAAAATACTTTTATTTTCTTAAGTTTATCTTAAGATAAACTTCTAGAAGTGAAATAAACTTCTACAAGTGAAGTAAACTTCTAGAAGTGATAAACTTCTAAAAGTGAAGACGAGTGAAACCTCACATCTAGCTACAAGTGATCTGTTTGATTTTACCTATGTATTGATAAACTTAAAATTCATCTTTGTGATCTAAAGTTTCATCAAGGTATATTTTTATTTTCTGCATTCTTGAAAATGCTAGTGGATAAGTACACAAACATGCATATCCACTTATATTTTTAACACATAGTGCCCAACAGAAGAAAAACTATATATATGTATATTTATACACACTATGTATATGTGTGTACATATACATATGTGTAAATGTCATCTATAAACTTACACATATGTATTTTTTATAATACATTTATCTCCCTACATCTACTACTTCTAATACTATCTCCAATAGAAAAATATGATAGATTATGAAAAAGAGATACTTTGTTGAAAGTTGAATTTCAAAGATATACTTAAAAATCCTATGCCCTGCATCTGAGGCCAATCCAGAATGCATGAGAGGGACCAGCAGGCCTAAGTGGACTACCTTCAGTGAGCTCCGGGCAGTGAGCAGGGCCCAGAATCCACCCCTGGACCCTGACCGCGCATGCCCCTGCAGAATCACAGCTCACAGGGCAAACTTGGAACTCTGCTCCCAGAGGAACGTTGGACCACAGCAGATTATCCGTGCTAGCTTGAAGGGAGATTAAGTGACTGCCTCACTGAAACAAGTTCTCAGCTGGCTCCAGTCAGTGTGGTGAGTATGTCCCTAAAATAGAGGTGTATAGACACTAAATAGGGCCAGTAGTGAAGCTCCCTCATACTAACTGTAAGACCTTGGTAAGTCTGACAAGAGTGAGGGTGACCCCTTCCTACACACAGAAAACAGCAGGCAGGGTGAGGAGTGTGCTGAGAACTCTCCCAACTTGAAGAAATTCAAAAGGGCTTATGAGACAAACAGGCACACAATAGGAACACAGTAGGGCCTCAGCCGACACAAACACTATAGACAGGGAGATTTGATGACCTGGAATGACCTGAAGATAAAGTACTAGCAGAAACTAAAAGTTGACCTACATCAATACTACTAGGCTTGTCAGCCCCAGAAGAATATAGGACTCACCCAACAGGCCCCACAGCAGGAAGTCAGGTGACTGGCCAACCTATTCACTGGGGGACCCAGCAACTGGACAAACATCAACCTTACAGTAGGACACCAAGATACACACTACCAACAGTTGACACTACAGGGTCTGAAGGACCAAACACTAACTCAAAAGAGGAAAATGGCAAAACGAAAAAGCAAAATGCAATCTCAAACATCTAGTCCACCAGCATCAAGTACAGGAGACACTGAAATAGAGGACTCCAAAAGTAACACACCAGAAATCTCTGAAAAGATAGTGAATGAAATAAAAAAAAACCAACTCTATGAGGCCATAGAGGAAATCAAATTAGAAGTACTCTCCCATGTAAAGATAGGAGTAACAACCTTACTAAACGAGTTGCTGAGAGCAGCTATAGAAAAAAGAGGAAAAAAGGACAGGAGCATGGGAAACTGATTGAAACCTTGAATGAACAATATAGAAAACAAGCAGAATTCATGAAGCGAACTGAAAGAGACATCTGAGAAACAAAAAATTCTATGCAAAGCATGCAAAACTGTTTAAATGAAGCTGAGGATAGGATTTCAGACCTTGAGGACAGGATTGCAATTAATGATCATGAAAGGATACAACTTTTAAAAATAATAAAGCATCATGAAATGACAATCCACAAGCTTCAAGATGATGCCAAGAGCAACAATATAAGATTAATAGGCATTAGTGAAGAAGCTGGAGTCAATACAAATGACATAACTGAAATATTCACAGAAATAATAGGAGAAAACTTCCCAAACATGGGGAAAAATCTGATATGCAGATAAGTGAGGCATATAGAACACTAAACAGTCACAACCAACATAAATGTACACCCAGACACATAATAATTAAGATCTCAGAAATACAACATAAAAACAGAATATTAAAAGCTGTTAGAGAAAAGACACAAGTCTCCTATCGAGGAAAGCCCATTAGAATCACAACAGACTTTTCAGCACAAACCCTCAAGTCAAGACATGGTTGGAGTGAGATATTTCAAGCCCTGAAAGAAGACATCTTTCAACCCAGACTAATGTACCCAGCAAAACTTTCATTCAAATTTAATGGAGAAACAAGATACTTCCATGACAAAGAACAACTGAAGAAATTCATGTCCACCAAACCAACCCTAGAAAGAGTATTAAAAGACATACTAGACAGAGATAAAAATAACCACCATCCCCAGAACAACAGAAAGAAACCTCCAGGTAGGACAAGCAATTAAATAAGGGGGAAAGCAGAAAGCAAACAATTGGAACATAATGTGGCAAAGTAGAGCCAGTACATATCAATGATATCCATAAATATAAATGGCCTCAATTCAACTATCAAAAGAAATAGGTTGACAGAATGGATCAAGAAACATGAACCCACAATATGCTGTATACAAGAAATGCATCTGACCCAAAAGGAAGCTCATAGATTAAAAGTCAAAGGATGGAAAACAGTATTCCATGCAACAGGAACCCAGAAAAAAACAAGGGTAACTCTTCTATTTGCAGCCAATGTGAATTTCAAACCTAAAATGATTAAAAGAGACAAAGAAGGTCACTACATACTTGTAAGTGGAAAAATTCAAAAGGAAGAACTAACAATTATAAATATATATGCACCAAACACAGGAGTACCCAAGTATATGAGACATACTAATGGACATGAAAAACCAAATATGCAAGAACACAATTATTACAAGGTACCTTAACAGCCCATTGTCACAAAAAGATAGATCAACCAAACAAAAAGTCAGCAAAGTAATAATAGAATTGAATCATAACTGAGAGCAATTGGACTTAGTAGATGTTTACAGAGTGTTCCACCCAATCACATCAGAATACATATTCCTCTCAGCTGCACACAGGACATTGTTCAAAATAGACCATGTATTATCCCATAAAACATTCTTAACTAAATAAAAAGGTACTGAAATTATCCCATGCATAATATCTGACCATAGCACACTGAAATTGGAAATTAATGGCAAAAGAAATTGCAAAACCTGCATAAATACATGGAAATTAAATAATAACCTTTTGAACAACCAGTGGGCTACAGATGAAATTAAAGAAGAAATAAAGCAATACCTACAATTCAATGAAAATGCAGACACAACATACTGTAACCTGTGGGATGCAATGAAAGTGGTCTTAAGAGGAAAATATATAGCATTAAATTGTAATATCAAGAAAACAGAATGAGGACAAATAAACAACCTAATGCTTCATCTCAAGCTTCTAGAAAAAGAAGAGCAAGTTAAACCCAAAGCTCATAGAAGAGAGGAAATAGTAAAGCTTAGAGCAGAAATCAATGCAATTGAAACTAAAAAAACAATACAAAGAATTAATGAATCAAAAAGCTGGTTTTTTGAGAGAATAAACAAAACTGACAAACCTCTAGCTAACCTTATAAAGAAAAAGAAAGAAAAAACCCAAATTCACATAATAAGGAATGAAGAGGGGGAAATCACTGCAGATCCCATGGAAATTCAAAAGATCATGAACACCTACTTTAAAAATCTCTACTCACATAGAGAGGACAACACGGAGAAAATGGATAGATTTCTAGTAATGTACAAAATACCAAAGCTCAACCAAGAAGATATAGCAATTTTAAATAACCCAATACCAGCTATTGAAGTTGAAAACATAATTAAAAACTTACCAACAAAGAAAAGCCCAGGTCCTGATGGATTCAAAGCTGAATTCTACAAGAAATTTAGGGAAGATTTTATGCCAATACTCCTTAAACTCTTCAATGAAATTGAAAAGAAAGCAATCCTCCCTAAATCATTCCTGGAGGCCAGTATTACTCTGATACCAAAACCAGAGAAAGACCCAACTAAAAAGAACTATAGGCCAATCTCACTAATGAACATCGATGCAAAGATTCTCAATAAAATACTGGCAAATAGAATACAGCAAGTCATCAAGAAGATTATACATCATGACCAAGTGGGATTCATTCCAGGAATTCAGGGATGGTTTAACATATGCAAATCAATAAATGTAATGCACCACATCAATAGAGCCAAAAACAAAAACCACATGGTCATCTCAATAGATGCAGAAAAAGCTTTGGATAAGGTTCAACACATGTTCTTGATCAAAACCCTTCAGACATTCAGAATACATGGTGTCTACCTCAACCTTATAAAGGCCATCTATGACAAACCAACAGCCAATATTATACTAAATGGAAAAAAAACTGAAATCTTTCACTTTAAAATCAGGAACAAAAGAAAGATGTCCACTATCACCACTCCTTTTCAATATAGTTCTGGAAACACTAGCCAGGGCAATCAGACAAGAGAAAGAAATAAAAGGAATGAAGATAGGAAAGGAAGAAGTTAAATTATCACTATTTGCAGATGACATAGAAGACCCAAAAAACTCCATTAAAAGACTACAAGAGGTAATAAACAAATTCAGCAATGTAGCTGGATACAAAGTCAATGCTCAAAAATCAATAGCATTCCTGTACATGAACAAGAACCTCACCAAGAGAGAAATTATGGAAATATTGCCCTTCACAATAACATCTAAAAAAATGAAATACTTAGGAATCAACCTAACTAAAAATGTAAAAGACCTATATATTGAAAATTATACTACGTTAAAAAAGGAGATTGAAAAGGATATTAGAAAATGGAAAGATGTTCCATGCTCTTGGCTAGGAAAAAACCAACATTGTGAAAATGACCATACTCCCAAAACTGTTATACAGATTTAACACAAACCCAATCAAAATAACATTGACATACCTCACAGATCTAGAGAAAACACACCTAAAATTCATTTGGAACCATAAGAAACCTAGAATAGCAAAGGCAATTCTGGGCAATAAAGGCAAAGCAGGAGGCATCTCAATTCCTGACTTGAAACTGTACTACAAAGCCACAGTGACAAAATCAGCATGGTACTGGCAAAGAAATAGACCTGAGGACCAATAGAACAGATTAGAAGATGCAAGAATAAGTACAAAGACACTCAGCCAACTGATATTTGACAAAGGGGCTAAAAATGTTCACTGGAAGAAGGATAGCCTCTTTAATGCATGGTGTTGGAAAAATTGGCTCTCCACATGCAGAAGACTGAAACTAGATCCATGCCTATCACCATGCACAAAACTAAAGTCTAAATGGATCAAAGACCTCAACATTAAAACAGAAACACTAAATCTATTTGAAGATAAGGTAGGTAGAAGTCTTGGAGACATAGGGGTAGGCAGGGAATTCATGAACAAAACGCAAACTGCACAGGAAACGCTTCAGAGAATCAACAACTGGGATCTCATATTATTGAAAAGTTTCTGCACTTCAAAAGAAATCATCCACAGAGTGAAAAGAAAATGCACAGAATGGGAAAGAATTTTAGCCAGTAACCCCTCAGACAAAGGACCTAAATCAAGAACATATAAAGAATTGAAAAACATCAAGCCCCCCAGATTCAAAGACCCTTTTCAAAAATGGGCATCTGAGATGAACACAGAGTTCTTACATGAAGATGTACAAATGGCAAATAAATACATGAAGCAATGTTCACCATCTCTGGTCATTTGAGAAATGCAAATTAAAACAACATTGAGATTTCATCTCACTCCTGAAAGAATAGCTGCCACCAAGAAATCAACTGATAACAAATGTTGACGAGGCTGCGGCGGAAAAAGGAACACTGCTCCACTGTTGCTGGGAGTGTAGACTGGTGCAACCACTATGGAAATCAGTATGGAGAATTCTCAAAAGACTAGGATTGAAAGTTCTATTCAACCCAGCTATTCCCCTCTGGATATTTTCCCAGAGAAACTGAAAAGTTCATATCACAGTGATATATGTGCACCCATGTTTATAGCAGCACTATTTGTAATAGCTATATATTTGAAACAACCAAGATGCCCATCAACTGCAGAGAGGATGAAAAAGATGTGGTATTTTTATACAATGGAATATTACTCAGCTATGAATAAGGGTGATCTTGAGGCCTTTGTAGGTAAATGGAGACAATCTTGAGACTATCTTCATTAGTGAAATAAATAAGAATCACATTTATAAATATCACACTGTGTCTCTAGTGTAAAAAGTAATAAGAAATGTAGAAGTAGTAAAACCCAAAATGTGTAATTGCTCCTGTAAAAAAGATAGGAAAAGAAAGTGCTCTAAAAGGTATAACTACATGTATGTTTAAGTGTGTAAGATGAATGACCATATTACTGTTTTTGTTAGATCGTGGAGTAGAACTGTTAACAGTCTCATTGTTTGAATGTGTACTTTGTATGTTTTAATTTTGTAACTTGAACAACTATTTCCAAGATAACAGTATGTAAGTTATTAAGTAGTGGTTTCTTAGTGTTTTTTTTGTTCTTTTCTTTTTTTTCATTTGAAATCTATATTGTTGCTATCCTTTTTTCTGCTTTGTTTTGCTTTTTTCTCTTTAAATAAAAATTTAAAAAATCCTATGAATGCATAAGCAAAAGAGAACAAATCAACAGAAAACATTTTTAAAGTTTTACTTAGCTAATTAATAAAAATTACTGCTGCTGAGGTTATAAGAAAACATACATATTCTGAGTACTTTTTGACTTCTATTGTTCCAGTCTCTAAAATATAATAACACTTTTATTTCAAATTATTGGAGAACTTCTTGTGCTTATCTTCTGATTTTCCTGAGTTAAATCCTGAAATTGTCAATCTTCTACTCATGAATTCTTCTTTAATATTAAATTCTGCATTTATGTTATTCAACTTCTTACGTTCTTAATCAATATCCAATTTTTTTTTTGTCTGTGAATGCTTGTTCTTGTTCTAAAGACAGAAAATTCTTTGGAGTGCATATGAGAATATGAATTAGACATTTCCCAAAATGTTCTTCTATTTCTTGTAGTAGCACTGCTTATCAGAAAACATGTTCTAATTCCTAAAATTGACTCTTTGCTTTGGAATAGTTGAATCTTACATATCCAATCCCTTTGTCCATCTAACAGTGCAACATTTACTTTTCAGTTTGACCATATCTACAACTGTGTGGGCAGCACTTTGGGCATTGCTAGTTCAGGTGAAGGAAGACAGGTGATGCTTAGATATAGCTGTTATCCTTAGTGAGGTCAGATTATCTGATCTGGAGGAGGAAAGAGGGTGATTGCACCACTGCAGGTGGTGGTGACAGCGCTTTGCCTCTGTGTTGGGTGATTACATTTCTGTTTTATGGTCACCTGATGTTAGCTGATCTGGTGCTCACAATTCTCTAACTCATACTGCAGTGCTTGTTAGGAGTCAGCATTAACTGGGCTGGGGATTTAGATCGGTGGCTTAAGCGCCTGCCTGGCAAGCACGAGGTCATGAGTTCTATCCCCGGTACCAAAACAAAACAAACAAACAAAAAAAAACACACAAAAAAAACCAGGAGTCAGCATTAGTGGAGTCCCTACTTGTCTCTGCTTTCTGGGAAACTTGTAGACAAAAGTATCCTCACTTGATGCTATTTCGTGTGCCTGTAACTCCTACGTATAATACTTCTAAATTCTGAACAATTTTTGGTTTACATAAAATAAAAAAGTAGTAATAGTAACAGTGTCTATGTGTTTCAACTAGCTTCCATTAATGTTAGCTTTTTACATAAACATGTCTTTGTTACAGACAAGAAATTGACATTGGGTTATACAATAAACTAAATTTCCAGTTTCATTTGAGTTTCCACTAATGTCTTTTTCTGTATTAAAATTCAAACCCAAATATCATATTGCATTTAGATATGAATTTATTTCCTCCCTTATTCTAATGGATATATTCCACAAACCTCATTGTATGCCTGAAATCACAGGTGTTACTAAATCATATCTACACATTCATATCTGTAATAAAATTTAACTTATAAATTAGGCACAGTAAAATGTTAAAATGATAATGAATAGTAAAATACAACAATTAAAGCAATGTACTATATAATAAAAGCTAGTGAATATAATCTCTTTCTCTCAAAAGTATGTTACATAATACTGATCCTTCTTGTAATGATGTGACATCATACAATGCCTACATGAGATGAAGTGAAATGAATGACAGGCATTGTGATCTACTGTGAGCTACTAAGTAAGTTACACAAACACAATCACTGTGACATTCCAACAGCAAGTCTGATAAATCAGAGGGAGCTGATGGCGTGGTAGCCACTATGCAGTACAGGTGTGCTGGCTGAAGGGAACGAGTCAGTTCTAGGTAAAACAGGGCAGCATGGCATGAGATTTCATTTTGCTACTTAGAACAGCATGCGTTTTACATCTTAGTGATTATTTATGAAGTTTTTATTTAATAGTTTTTAGATAGAGCAGTGGAATGCAAAACAACTGACCAGCTGGGCTTGGGATCCACAATTGAATTTGATCACTCAACAATGCTCATTAATTATTCTTTCTTTTTATTCTCTTATTAGAAATCACTCAGTGTTACTTCTAAGCAAACGTCTTTTGAAGACAATTATGGTACAACTGTTTTCAAGTTTCAAGAATTGCATAGTTTCTGGAGAATATATAGGGCCTTTTCCAATTTCTAAGAATAATTTAGGTTATCATCTACTTTTGATTTTTTTATTTCTATTTTATTTATATGAGGACATTATAATCAGAGACTATCAGCATCATTTTTAGTCAGAGGAACCAAACATGTTTATCAAATACCATTTTCATTTGTGGATATGGAATTAGGAATTTTATAATATATAAAATGCATTATGTGTGTTCGAGTTTAGAATGAAATCACCAGGTAACATTCTTTTTATATTGAAATGCACTGAGTTCAAATGGAATATCTCTTATGTTTTGCTTTATTTCATTTTGTTTCTTCCTGGTGATAGAATCTAGAGTTTAGTACATGCTATCTAAGGTTTCTACTGCTGGGCTATACCCTCAACTCAAACAGCAGTCCCTTAGCAGAAGGGCCTACATGGCTATAAAGTCCATTCTTAAAGATGAAGCCTGAGGTTTTAAATTGAAGTCCAGCGTTGCTTACCAAAATCGTCTTTTACAGAACATAGTAAATTCCTATGTCTAATCACAATTTATCTTTTCATTTATTGTGGTGTCTTATTTGTGGCTTTTTCAAAGTCTCATTTAAATGTATTCATCCAACACTAACATGGGTAAGACATGGTAACAAGTCTTTATTAGGTGCTTTCTATTATGCTTGTAAATGGGTACCTAATATGCTCATTGATGTCACAGGATTTCAGGGAATGTAATGTCCATCTTTAAATTTGTTATGCAGCATCTTCTACATCCATCTGAAGAAAATCCTAGCAAAATGTTATGCAGGAATGGCATTGTTACCAGGTTTTGGAGTCTGGAGGCATATCATAGAGATTTTTTTTCTAGGTACTTCTTGCCCTGAATAAAGAATTGCACAAAACAAGTGCAAAAGGTAGGAAAAGAAACAATCCGTATAAAGTAAATGGGGGACAATTAAAAGGAGGAAAGGAAATACATGCTGTAACACAAGAGTGGGCCACTGTGAAAGGGTCGAGAGCTTAACAGCGGCTGTTTTTCATATCTCCAGCTTCTCAGGATGACTTCAGTTCTAGGCTATCCTGCCAAAACCTGCCTGAGTCCTTCTGAGAGGAACTGAAGACAGCAATGTCTGATTGGTTCCACCTCTAGGGCTTGGGTGCATGTTTCCTGAATCTTTGTGATTGACAGGTTATGCACACAAACCCAGGTTACAGACCATGCTGTCATCTCCTACCTCAGCAGACTTATGTTTCTTTGGGTTAGTTCCAGTCTAGACAAATTCCTTATCTATCACTTTATTGTAGTTAAGGGGTTGCACTTAAGGTCACCATCGTTCTCATTTTCTGTTTTTTTTTTTTTTTTCTTCTCTGGGAAAAGCATTCTGACTTGCTGCAATCTTTAGACAATTTCTTTTTATATTACAGTCCATTAAATTATAAGTGTATTAGATCCTCCATTCTATTCTTCCCTTCAGGAAAGACTAATGTGGTTGACAAACGAGAAGTAATGTATAAATGAATGTCAGGGTCTATCCTGAACAGAGGGGCTATCAAGAGAGTATAAATTAACTTTTAATAATGCTTGCAAAATGTCTAAGGATTGATTCAATTGGCGTTTATGTTTGTGCAGCACCCAGAAAACATGTTAGCAGAAATACTTCACAAAATAGTGAAAATCTAGCCTTTTTTACACTATTTTTACAGATGGGCCAACAGTAGTACACACCAAACCCTTAGAATCTTTCATTTATATCCTACTGGCCTTTTCCTTCCAGTAGTAGAATTTTTCAAGCATTGTTCTCTGGACATTCTGTTGCTCATTCCATTATTCATTTGAGGATGTATCTAGAGGATCGTTAGACATTCCATTCTATTATTTGTAAAAGCAAATTATATTTCATAGTTCTTGGTTATCTTTGCGACACAGTCACAACATAGTCAGGGATCATCATAGGGATCCCTGGAATCCTGGATCCTCACCTGACACTCACTAAAAGCATGACTTGTGTTTTCTTGTGAGAGAGTTAGAGACTTAAAACGTGTTGCTGTAGTGGACCATGACTTTTCTCTTGGGCCTACAGATGCCCACTGAGTAACTAAAAGCAAGACAAAGCCTAAGCATTTTATATAACTTGGTACCTTAAAATTTTGGGTCAAATCCCTTCTCAGCTCTGCATATTGGCATTGCATTGAGCTGATTCCATTTCTTTATTTCTACTGTCTAGGAGGAAAATTCTTATCTTTTGGAATGTGCATATCTGACTTAGAAATATGTGATGTTCTTTTTGATCTCTACAGAATCTTACATTTGAGTTTGCTTTGATTTTCAGAGACTGGACATGGACTTGAACTTTTGAGCAATGCTGGAACAAATAAGACTTTGAAACTATTGGGATGGAATAGATATAATTTGCATTGTCATATGGGCGTGAATCTTTTTGTGGGGGAGGGAAGACAATAGTTATGTTCTTTAATATCCTCCAAAGAACCATGTGTTGAAGACTTGGTCCCAGGTTGACACCACTGGGAAGTGGTGGAAGTTTTGCGAGGTGAACAGACTGGGAGGGCTTCACATCACTAAAGGAATGGCCCTGAGGGAACTGAGGAAGCTGCACTCCTTCCTTGTCCTCTCTCTTGCTCCTCAGATTTTCCTCAGTAATTTTTCTCTACCATATTCTTCCACCATGATGTTCATCTCTCTACCGTCTCAACACAAAGGGGCCAACCACTCATGGACTGGAATCTTCAAAATTGAGTCAAGAGAACCTTTTCCTCTTCATGTGTTAACTGTTATAGATATTTCATTATTGTGATGAAATGAAATGAAGTGAAAGCTAACTCATACAACATACTCAACTTAGTGCACTTGTAAATATTTTAAAAGCTAAAATAGTAAGTCTTATAAAATGTAACTTTGGTGGATTAAAAATGACTACAAATTCTTTCCTGACTTTCACTGAGAAGAGAAATTAGATTTCCTTTCCCTTGAATCTGGGTTTGCCTCTTGACTTGTTTAAAAGTAGCATTGACAGAGGTGCTATTGATGACATTGGAGGCAAGGTTTCCGAAGTTTTGCAGATCTGTGCAGGTGTAAGGGAAGCCAGGTGGTGTTTAGCAATGGCACTGTCCTGAGACTGCCAGGCTAAGGGAGACTGGAAAGATGAGACACTGAGGAGACAGAGTGACCACGGAGACCCAAGAGTCCAGACACACTAGTGATAAAACCAGACTGGAAGTGAATCCTCCAGCCCTAGTTACCCTAGTGGGTGCTACCTGGATCAGAGATGATTTGTCTAGCTGTGACATTCCTGGATTCTTGAAACTAAAGCTTGAGGTCAAAATAAAATTGTTCTTTTATGACTTTAGGAGTGTTGTGATAACTATCTATAGACAATTAGCTGAGATAGTAGCTACTGAAAATAATGTGACGATATTACATGTATGGAACCAAACAGAGTACCTGGGTCAATTTGTACAAAATTGCTTTTTTTCCCCTCAGTATTATCACCTAGATCAATAAGAATGAAAGCACAAAAATCTAGTTACAAACCACACTAGAAATGCTTGTCCTTTGGAGAAGAAGGTCACATACAAAGCTGGAATCTAGACCTGAAGCAAGGAGTGCAGTCACATAGCTGTACCCCAAGTCCGCGCACGTGTTACATTTAGACAGATGCAGCACCGTGCTGAATGATAATCAGTGAAGATTGGCATGGTCCTGGAAATATTTGCCAAGGAAAATCAAACACCCAAATTGCAGCCTGACTACTATTTATCATTTCTTAATCAAGCCCACTGCAATTTATGAGCCCATAGTCATGGAATTAACACACTGTGCTGGCATCTTAAGCCATCTTAGCTTCTAAGATGGCTGCATGCCGATTCTGAGAATTTATATTTGCTAATAAATTCTCTACTTCTTAAATGAACATCAGAAAGGAACCCTTGAAAAAATGAAAGGAGGAATTATTTACCAATATAAACTCCCAATGTAAATGCATTAATCCTTTTTTGTTTCAAATATTTTCCACAACACAGAGTAATGCCAATTTTAAACTCTCTCAGTAACTGTGTGACAATTAACCTTTAATTTTCAACTTGCACTTTCAGTTTTCACTACACTTCAAAGGAGCACACTCTTCCTGGTGACTTTTTGCTAGCATTTAACTGCTGCCTTGACTGGTTGGGGAAGAAGCACCCACTTAGTGAGCAAAGAGGTCAAGAAAGTAGATTGCTGTTTTTCTGCTCTGGTCTAAGTGCAGAAAAAAATCCCAGGAAATAGCTAGGTCTCAAACCATCTATTATGCTCTGACAATTTACTCTAGCTATGGCTTTGGGGGATTTAAATGTCTTTCCCTGACACGTTCTCCGCCAGCCCCACATTTAGAGAGCTGCTGGTAGAGGTTCCAGATTTTCTGTAGCATCTGTCTGAGTCCTCTTTCTCATGGCTGAGGACTTGTGTCCATTGGGTTACTGCTCCTCTTTGTGACATTTGTCAGAAGCCTCTTTTTTCCCTTTTGATTAGGGGAGTTAAGGGAAAAATCACTTCTCTAAGTGAATAATTATGGATCCAATTGTAGATATTCAAAAGTCTACTTATATTGTTTTTGGAGGAAATTTTTGCACTGGAAATAATAGAAAAAAAAAGAGGCATTCCAAATGGCAAGCATGGACAAGTCCTGGGAAATGCCTATTGGTGTGTATGTGAGTGTGTGGATTTGCTTCAGTTGTATATGTACAATAAATTACTTCTAGAATTTAATGGAGTAAAACAGCCACCTTATTATGGTCATTAGTTTGTAGATCAGTAATTTGGACAATATTCAAGAGAGACAGCTTGTTTTTAATTCTACAATGAAGTGAATATATTCAAGCAACTGGAGGTAACTGACATAGGTCAATGTGCCCATAATACCAGGCTTCAGTTTTTTTTTAAGTTCACATGTGATGGAACTGGAATGTCTAAGATGATTTCCTCACCTTCATACTTATCATCTATCTATGATACTTGACATCGCCCTAGCCTTTGGCTTGTTCATGTAGCTACCTGGACTTCCCTGGAGCATCATGTCCATAGGATGAGTGAGCATCTTACAGCTTTCCCAAGAGTGAACATTTGATGAACACAGATGGAAACTGTAAAACTTTTAGTGACTTTGGGTTGTGGATCTCAAAATATCACTTCTGTAACTAAGACCAGCCAGATTTAAGAAAAGTTATTGTATCTCAATGGGAGAAGCAGTAAATAATCTGTGGTCATTTTAAATTTGTCACCATGGGTGCATGGAAGATGTTGGTACCAGTTGCCTTGAGAACCCAACCATAGCAACATGAGTAACTATAAAAGAGGCTGATGAGGGAGGTGAGCTTCTATTTCTTCCTTGGGGTCTGAAATTGGAGGCCTGCTTCAGACACTGCAGTGAGAAGTCATGGAAGGTGACAGACCAAAGAGGAGTCACTGGCACAACAGTAACTGGACAAGGCAACCACAAGAGCAGCAAGGGGTGAACTCACAAATAACACCTCATAGGTTTGCAAAACTACTGCAAGAAGGGAGAAAACATTCGGAGGAATAAAGAAAAATATTCGCATTTTATTTAGCAAGTTTGATACTATAGATTTAAAAAATTAAAAAGACTTTTAAAGAAACATGGATGGTTGTCATCCTTGGGCAACCAGAATCCTGATGTTTGAGCTGGCTGTGATGGTGCACGCCTGAACTCCAAGGACCTGGGAGGCTGAGGCAGAAAGATAGCTGCAGGGCTGAGGCCAGCCTACACTATGTAGTGAATTCAAGGCCAGTCTGAACTGCAGAATGAGACCAGGTCTCAAAACAATAAAAGAAAACAAAACAAAGCAAAGCACCAATAAAAAGAATCCCTATGTCTGTTATTTGGTCATATATTTTTATTTTCCAGGCAGGGAGCACAATAAATAAATGTATCTTTATTCCCAGGAAAATAGATGTCTTAATAGCATTTGCTATTCCATCAGCAAGTTTTCTTTTTTTCAGGATTGTAATAAAAAGTATGGACTAGAACTGGTACATAGGAAGAGATTTTCTACAACCAAAGGTATATATAAGTAAGTAAGTGTTACGAGTCTGTGTGTATATATGTATGTGTATGTGTTACAGGCAAGAATACTTGTTATAAAATATAAATGCAACGTCAGTGTAGGTACAGAATGAAATTATCTAGTTTCTAGTTTTGAGAAATTCTTATTTTTCAAAATATATCATTGCAGAAATTGAAATAATGTGGGTTCTTATTTTGGCTTCTTATCTCTGAAATCTCTTTGTTTGTTGTTATCATTTCCAGACATTTTTGCAAGATCATTTTACCCAATCATATGCTTTCTTTGTTTATTTAAGGAGATGTTTAAGTCCTTAGGCAAGTAGACTATTTAAATAACTCTTGAACATAGATTTTTATATTCAGCCAAGCATACTTACAAACTTTCATTTGTAGACTTCTTTTCAGAAGACAGAAACTTCACTCCAAATTTTCTAACTTCTGTTTGACAAAACAAAATTTTATATATATATATATATATATATAGAGAGAGAGAGAGAGAGACAGAGACAGAGAGAGAGAGACAGAGAGAGACAGAGAGAGAGATAGAGAGAGAGAGAGAAATTTATATTTGAAGTTTCCTGGATATTAGTCATTCTCTAAAAATCTGGCTTTAAGTATGCCTACTTTTAACATGGGTAATATAAAAATTTTCTTTGTATTTTTCTTTCTCCCACAAATCCAAAGATATCTTCCTTTCTGCACTGGGTAGCAATTCTTTAACCCCTTTATAAGAAAAGCTGGAGTTGTACAGAGAAATAAGGTTAAATGAGTCTTGTCGAATTTTGTTGTCACATAATTTCATAAACTACATTAGACAAGTTCAAAACTCTAAACTGTGTATATCACTGCTAGTGTGGTATCGTTCAGTTTTGCAGTAACTGACAACACTGTTTACTGTGGATTAATCCCCTAATGCTCAGCCACTATCTTCTATGAGGAATAGATCTCTATGGCAACCCCTAATCCCTCTATGGGAACTTATCTCATCCATTATGGCTGGAGGGATCATTTTGTTCCACTTAACTTCAGAAAATCTGTTCACACAATTCTCTTTACCCATTGTCTATGAAGATCCTACTCCCTTACCCTGAGCCCCTCATGCTTGGGTCTTTGCTGGGACTTAACATTTCCTTTTTTAAAAAGGAAAAGAAAAACAGGCTCCAAATCATATCAAAGTGTTTTCTACCTACATTTTGTTCCAAGATTTGAAATCTGGTCTTCTATCATCATCTATTCTAGGTCAAATAAATCGAATTTGGTGCCATTGGCATGGATACATCTTTTAAAGGAGGAGATTTAAGGTGTTCTTATCCTGCTCGTGGTGTTGTGTTATTAGTTCTCAGTTAAAGTGTCTATCAGATTTAGGATTAGCAAAGAATAGCTGATAATAATTGAGGTACAAAAATATATAGGTATAATTTACAGGAGAAATCATCTTACTCATGTCTAAGTTCACATTAATTCTGGTGATGCCCCCAAGTATTCAGTTCCCATGATGCTCTGGAATTCTTTGCTTTTAATGACATATTATTATGCATTGATTGTTCAACAAATTCAGTGGATGATCTTAAGGCTACTTACTACAGAAGATCTTAGAAGAGAATTTCCTTGACTTCTCTTATGGGGTCTGTCACGAAAATGCAGCAACTGTCTCTTCTACCTATGGTCAGATTCAGCAGGTGCCTGCCCAGTGCCGATTGCATCCTATCAAAGCAATTCATTCCTGTAATGCTTCTGAACAGACCTGGCAGTTTCTGCTGTAACTTGCCTTGGTTTCATGGGTATCCAGAACTATCACACAGTTCTGTAGGTTGCCCATGAATACTCCAAAAGTGATGTATCCTTAAGCTGATTTTCAAAATTTAACAAAAATTTAACAAAAATTAACATGCATGATGAACTAAAAGAAGAACCTGAAATGTAAAGGGATTCAGTTAATATGAACTATTATCACTATTATTATTGTTACAACTACTGTAATATTCTCTGATTGGAGCCAGAGATGAATGTTAATTCTTCTTTTTCTTCTTGCAACCATTCATTATTTTTTGCTATGAAAATACTGAAACATATTTCCCAGAAGGAACCAACAAGCATACAGACTTGGAGTCAAGTATGTGCTCTCTCCCTTGGACAGCATTGGATGTTTGAGAATATATTCAAATCCTGACAGAATACATTATTGTCTGGATAAATGATTAATTATCAAACAATATTTCTGTGTGGAAATTGTATACAGGAAAAAATGGAGAAAAAATTTAAATGTCAGGCTGTATTCAGTAAGCTTAAGAACTCCCTCCCACTCTGAATACCCATATGCACTTAACAAAACAGAGACTAAGGATTCACTGAATTGAGAAAAATATTGCAGATGCCAAATGAAATTTCATGGCTAATTTGTGAATATAGTTATGTTAGCAAACTTTGATTCAGAAATACTATGCTAAGGTATGGTGTTAAGAGCATTTTAAGGTCAGAAACTCCAAATTTTCTTAAAATCTAGATAATTAGAATTGGACAATTATTGATCCCCTAATATGTCAGATATCATATATATGCAATTCAATATACTGTAAACTCAAATATCGAGTTCAGTCATCCAAGTATTGTGATCCTTCTTCGAGTTTCTCTCACAATCCAAAAGCTTATATTTGTAATCCCATTGAGACATCATTGTCACTGGAATCCCAGCAAGTTAATTCCAATCTACTACCACCAATGCAACCCATGGCGAGAGTAAAAATACCAAGACATATTTCAAGTTAAGGGCAGCCAAGGGGTCCTAAGTCCAGTCGTCATGAGGACATGTGGACAAAGGCCCTGAGCCTAGGCCTGTCCCAGAATTTATTATCCTGTGAAGAAGGGGGGTGGCTCAGGGATGAGTGATGGTGAGGATGGTGGGGAATTACATGAGTAACTTGAGCTGGCTGGCCAGGTGCAAGATTGGCATCTCTGTAAATTGCAGAGATAAAAAGATGTAGAAGGATCAATTTACATAATCCAATTTAGGTAGCTGATGGAATTGTTTTGGGGGGGCCATTGCTTAGGTTCTGATATGCAAACTCTTGTGCCCTGGGGAGTCATAGCCTCTTATCTTGAGGCTCTACCCAGTTGACATTCCCAGAGCAATTTACTATTAACATCTTGGGTGCTCATATCCTGCACTTATCTGTATTGTATGGAGAAGACTATGCAAGCAAACAGGACTGTCTGTGGCTACAGAGATTGCATGTTAGCACTTTGGCTAGCCTTCTTTGCAATGCTTAGAGCCAATTGAAGAGAGAAGGAAATAAATTAGCCAGCTTTTTACATATCAGTTAACGAAATGAGTCTCCAAATAATCAAAGTCACAGTAATTGTTTTGGTTTCAAAGGGAGTCACTGGAGTTGTTTTCCACACCATATATATATATAATCACAAATTACATTTATTGTACATGTATGTAGGGAACATTACATTATTTTCTTTCTTAGAGTGTTTAAAAATTGTTGTGTTTATCAGTAAAAACAAGTCCTGGGGTGTTACATAAAGAGGCCTGGACGAACTTTTAGCTGTTTAATCCATAAGCACTGCCATAAATGACATCTCTAAAATAATCTGAATCCTGTGCCTCAAAGAGCAGAGAGCCCTAGAACATTTTCCAAACTCGAAGCTGGATATTGCTTCAGAAAAGTATGCCTTCCTAATGAGAGTGTTCAACCTAAGCTTTTATGAAAATTGTTCCAATTAATAGTCTTCTATGATGGATGTAGAATGTGGTTATGAATTTCCATTTGAGTTCACTTTGTGCAAGAGCAATCATCCTTAAAGGCTCATAATTTCTTTTAATTGGATATTTCATTACCAGGCAAGGGTATAGAGAGCAAAACTAATTTTCTTTGCCTTTTATTTAGCCCACTTTATTTGGGAGTAAGTACTGATGATGTAGGCCTAAAAAGCAATCATTGTTCCTGCTCCTAAAATTAATTTGCTGAACAACAGAGAGCAAATTATTTTCTGTTTTATGCCTCAGTTTCCCTCTTGGTAAAATACGCTGTCAATAATTAGGCTTCATAAGCCAAAGACATTACATTAAAGGAAAAGGCTCATTCCCACTTAAAGCCCAAATATACTGTTACTCTGAGAAAACCTACATATGTTTTACTTCTTTTATCTTCCTTTTTTGTCTGGATCTGGCTGCACATTTCTCAGGAAAGTTCAGCAAGAACAGCTGCCTTGGTTGAGATAACTTTCGAATTAGTCCTGGCTCCATTGTTTATTTGGTATAGAGCTGCTTTGGCTTCCTCCTTTGCTCTCGGGCCCGATTGGCTCACACTGAGCATCAGGGAGTTGTTTATTATCTATCATAGCACAGAAGCAGCACCCCATCCCTGAGATTATGACTTTAAGGAGGAAATAGAAAGTTCTACTGTACTTTTCCCCTGTACTGTTTTTTTAGTTGGAGGGATACTCTTAGGTTGGGTAAATGTTACTACAGATTTTCTTTATGTCTGTACTTGTGTGAGTTACTCTACCTCAGGACGCTGGCCTGATTTGTTGATTTGAAATCTTTTATCATTGATTTTCTTACCACCTTAGTTTTGTTTCTTCCCGTAGGTTTCCACTAGCACAAATTTCTTCTAAGGATGTTTCTAGTTACCATGTCAGAAATAAAGTAGCCTCATTCAATTTTTCTCCATTTCTGCAATTCCTTTTTACTTGTTCCTTTAACGATGATTGTTTTACAGCTATTTATTGGCCCCTGACTTGTTTTGAGTATTGCTTCCCTGAAGTGTCGAAACTCCCTGAGGTACGAAGGTGTTGATCATGTAACTTTCTTCTTGAGTGCCTGGCTCATGTCTTGGTGTAAATATTCAGTAACAAATGAATTAAATAATAAATAAGAAGGAGGCCTATATAAAGTTAATGTAAGAGTCAAATAAAGTTATGTAGTTAATCACCTTTGAAAATGATAAAGCACTAAAAGCAAGGAATTTTTATTCAGCTCTTTGACAAAGTGAAGTATAAGTCTAGAATTGTTTCCACTCTCCTATCTCTCAAGCCACCTTTCTGCCCTCATTCATAAATTTTCACAAATTACATCTCATGCAAGAAGTCTGTGCAGAACAGTGGGGCTGGGAGAAAGTTCTCACCTCCCTCACATATTTATGCTTAGCAAATGTCTTTCCCATATGTTCCATTATGTATACAAGAGAACAGTGGAAATTTTATGCAAAAATTCCTAAGAACCTCAATAACTCTGAATGATGGATATTAGCGTTTTTCTTTTGTGTATCTATATCGGCTTAAATATGATTTTCATCATGGAGTTCAGCTAGATGACCTTAAGGGCATCATCTACTTGTGACCTTGGTTCATTTGAGAATTTGTTCATTGCAGGCTTGGTCAGAAGACAGTTATAAATATTTTAAAAATAGCTTTCTTCCTTGTTTAATAGATTAATTTAAACCAAGGAACCCTGCATATGGAGACATTCAGCTTACCTTGGTTAAAATAATTTCATCAATGTTCTTTGCTCCTACAAGATAAACTTTGTAACCATGACACATACACAGGGTCTAGAACCTAAATGTTTATCTGCTTAGTTCTCCCTGCCTCCTACATTTACTCTACTCATCCCTAACTCCTCTGGATATTTTGAAAAATTTCTGGCTTAGTAGCCTAGTAGTATAAACCTCATATTCTTTCATGCTTCTATCACTTTGTATATTCTGTGAGTTTCTTTAGAAAGTTCTTATCCTGTTCAATGCTTTATTCTAGAGATCATCTATTCATTCTTTAAGAATCAGGGCAAATTTCACCTGCTCTCTGAAGCTTTCTTTAACTTTTGCAAAAATAAGTAAGGGACTCTTTCTTCTAAGTTGTCATATCTTTAGGGTACTATTTTGCAATATCTAAATCCAGGCTCATGTTCTAGGAGGCATTGCCCATTTCCCCGTCTAAGGGAATTATACTTCTTGGGCTACATAGTTCATAGACTGATTGGCCAGATGTAGTGACTATAACGTAGTCCTTACTTTGTTTTATACATATTTTGTCTCTTTACATCATAGCTTTTACTCCTAAGTGATCTTTTAAATTTTTTGACAATCCTTGACTATCTAATTTGTTTTGATCATACACTCTGTGTTTAATAATTTTCTTTTAAATTGCAAGGGGATTTTTACCAGGGTTTTACCTCATATGGAAGTTGTCTTAGTTACTTTTTATTCATTGCTGAGACAAAATACCTGATGCCCAAAGCTGGGAAAGGAAAGGTTTATTTCTTACATTTTTTGGAGGTTTCAGTCCATACTCAGTTGGCTCCAAGGCAGAGTGGCATGGCGGGCTGCAGTTCATGGCAGCTGCAAACAGCAAGGTGGAAACAGGCAAGAGAGAGAGACAAACCTTATTCCTGCCATTACATCACATCCTGGCTCCATCCCTAGAAGGATGTAGCACTGACACCACCAATCCAAGCACTAGACAATGAACCAATCACAAAAGCACAATACAAATACATGAGGCCTGGGGACCACCAACATAAACTATGACAGAAGTAAAGCAATATACCTGACTTCCCAACAAATACTTATATCCCAGTTAGTCATAGATTTAGAGATTGAAGACTATTGTTTCTTAGAGAATTTAAACCTCAAGAATAATCTGTAGCCTATTTATTTCTTTTATTCTGTAATACAACCATTTTAATGAATAAAACCTCCTGAATAAGAATCAAGGCATTTTGAATTAAAATGCACTAACTTTGCTAATAAAGTGTTTCATTTTTTATCTATCATAAACTTGTAAACCTTTTTAGTTCAGCTTATTGTACAATGATAGGTGATTTAAATGTCATCTATCATTTAAAGCAATAAGCAAAGATTTAAACTGGAGTACAAGCAAATCTAAATCATATTGTAATTTGAAGGGCATTTAGAGTTTGTTGGAAATTATGCTTCTTCTATTAAAAGCAACAAAGTCCCTCTATAAATTTCAAAATGAATAGTTTCTTGCTTCTGTTTGAAAATTTTGTTTAGTAACAGTTTTTAGTTCATTGGATTTGAATATTAAATAGTTAATTATGATAAATACTTCCTTCACAGAATTTATCTGAATTTAGTGTTTCTAGCTGACTAAAGGGCAGTGATAATGAAGCCAAAATCACAGGTTTGATGCAAATATCCAACAGTACTTTTGATCTATGTCCTCAATTACACTTTTCACCCTGAAGAGTTGACTTATGATTGGAAACCAATTATCTGAATAAACACCTAAAAGGGACAAAAATACATTGATGAAAAAGCAACTACCACTAATACAAGAACAACTCACAGAGGGCTGGGAAGATAGCTCAGTGGTACAATCTCCTGCCTGGCATGTGTGAGGTCCTGAGTTTGATCCCCAGTACTGGGAGGAAAAAACACAAGGACATTAAACATAACTTATGGTTGAATTTAATTGAATTTATTCCATTTGTCAAACAATTAGGGAAATTTCTTAACTCTATAGCACTATCTTGATAGTATTCTCAACTCCCAATTCATGTACCTGTTGATATGTTCAGTGGGTCCCTCTTTAGCATTTCAGATTGATAATTACCAACAAACAAAGCAAATGAAAGCAACAAATTGCAGTTTCCAAGGCCCAGCATCCACCTTACAATTTAGGGAGCAAAGAGCCTGCAGAGGGGAGTTAGGACCCTGTGAGGTGAGTCCTACCACCCCAAGGTGGACTTGTGGAGAGTTGGCGACCTGGGCCGCAGTAAATCAAGCTTCTGGCTAGCTGCTGGTATACTGGACCAAGTCCCAGAAGCTCCACCACCTTAGTACAGACTGCCCAGTGACGTCTCAGTTCAGGAGGCTATGGTCGAGCTGGGGGACTAACCGCCCAGGAGATCTTTCCCACTCCCTAGAACAAAGGACTGTGGCCAGAGTTTCCATGGGCTCCAGTTCCCCAGGCCCAGAATTCACCTTACAATTTAGGGAGCCAAGAGCCTGCAGAGGGGAGTTAGGACCCTGTGAGGTGAGTCCTGCTGCCCCAAGGTGGGCTTGTGGAGAGTTGGCGACCTGTGCTCTGGGCAATTGAGCTTCTGGATAGCTACCGGTATAAGGGACCAAGTCCTGGAAGCTCCACCACCTTAGTGCAACATGCTCAGTGGCCTTCTCTCAGTTTGGGAGGTGAAGGCTGAGCTGGGGGCCTGACAGCCCAGTGTGGACTGGCCTGGGGACAGCTTAAAACCAGCACTCCCAGCGGTTGAGATCATACTCACCCCCTTGGACACGAGACTGCGGCCAGAGAATCTGCGGGCCCCAGTTCACTAGGCCCAGCTTCCACCTTTCAATTTAGGGAGCCAAGAGCCTGTGGGTGAGCCAGCGCTTCTCCAGGAACTGAGGGTGCAGGAGGTAACTTGCCACACAACCAGAGGAAGCTTTGGAACACCGCTCAAAGCAAGGAAATATAGAAAAATGACAAAAAGAAAGAACAAAAGGCAGGCTCAAAACTCGAGCCCAACCCAGAAAGCTTAGGAGTCATGAACATAGAAGAAAAAAGAAGCCATACACCTGAAATGTCTGAAATGGTATCAAATGAAATAAAGATGCAACTAGCGCAAGCTATGGAGAAATTCAAATCAGAAGTACTTGCCCAGGTAAAAGAAGGAATGATAAAAATAGTGAAGGAAATAGTGAACACATCTAGTGAAAACACAGCTAAAAAATTAGAGGAACAAAGCAAACAGATAGAATCCCCGAATGAACACTATAAGAAACAAACAGAACACATAAAGCAGATTCAAAGACATATATAGAAAATCAAAAATACTATTGAAAGCTGTCAAAACCACCTCAAAGAAAGTGAAGATAGAATTTCAGACCTCGAAGATAAGATTGCAGCCAGTGAACAGGAAAGGAAAGATCTCTTAAAAATAACAAAGAATCAGGAAATAACAATTCAACACCTGCAAGATGATGCAAACAAAAATAACATGAGATTAATAGGGATAAATGAAAAAGAAAGGGTCAGCCCAAATGATATCAAGAGGATATTTACAGAAGTAATAGCTGAAAACTTCCCAAACATGAGAAGAGAAACTGACATTTGAAGAAGTGAAGCATATAGAACTCCAAACAGCCATAACCAAAATAAAACTACACCCAGACACATAATAGTCACCATCACAGAAATCCAACATAAGAACAGAATACTAAGAGCTGTTAGAGAGAAAAGACAGATCACCTATAAAGGAAAACTTATCAGAATCACAGCAGACTTCTCAACACAAACAATGAAGTCAAAAGGAGCATGGAGTGAAGTATTTCAGATCATAAAGGAAAACTACTTCCAACCCAAGATGGACGTAACCTGCAAAACTGTCCTTCAAAATGAATGGAGAAATAAGATGCTTCCATGGCAAAGAACAGCTGAAAAACTTCATGAATACCAAACCAACCCTACAAAGAATACTGAAAGACATTCTAGATATACATGGGATAAAACCACCAAGCAAGGCAGACAATTAAACAGAATGGAAAGCTAACGATACAACAGCAGAAAGATAACATGTCAACAATAAATCAATATAACAGTTATAACCATTAATGTAAATGGTTTCAATTCACCAATCAAAAGAAATAGACTGGCAGAATGGATCAAGAAACAACATCCAATCATATGCTGTCTACAAGAAACCCATCTAACCCAAAAGGACACTCATAGACTGAGAGTCAAAGGATGGAAAACAATATTTATGCAACAGAAAGTAAAAAAAAATGCAGGACTAGCCATCCTGTTTGCAGACAATGTGAATTTCAAACCAAGAATGATCCAAAGAGATAAAGAAAGTCACTACAAACTAGTTAGGGGAAAACTTCAAGAGGAAGAGATAACAATCTTAAATATATATGCACCAAATTCCAGATCACCCAGCTATATAAAGCAAATACTAACAGAAATGAAAAATCAAAAAAGTAATAACACAATTATAACAGGAGACTTTAATGCACCATTAACACAAAGGGACAGATCAACTAGACAGAAAATCAGTAAAGACATAACAGAACTGAATCACACCTGTGAACAAATGGACTTGATAGATGTATAAAGAGTGTTCCATCCAACAACATCAGAATATACCTTCTTCTCAGCAGCACATGGGACCATTCTCTAAAATAGACCATATACTAGCCCACAGAACATATTTAAGTAATTGCAAAAGAACTGAAATTATCCCATGCAGGTTATCAGATCATAGTGCCATGAAACTAGAAATTAACAATAAAAGCAACTGCAAAAACCTGAAAAACACATGGAAACTGAGTAATACACTCTTGGGTAACCAGTGGGTCACAGAGGAAATTAAAGAAGAAATTAAACAATATCTACAAGTAAATGAAAATACAGACACAACTTACCAGATTTTGTGGGATGCAATGAAAGCAGTCCCAAGAGGAAAATTTATTGCATTGAGTTCCCACATCAGGAAGGCAGAATGAACACAAATAAACAACCTGATGCTACAACTCAAACATCTAGGAAAAGAAGAGCAAGCCAAGCCAAAAGCCAAAAGAAGGGAGGAAATTATAAGATCAGAGCAGAAATTAATGCAATAGAGACTAAGAAAACAGTACAAAGGATCAATGAATCAAA